>JAIUZE010070395.1:0-149936 GCA_022085475.1 Heliosperma pusillum
GGAAGAAGAGACCGAATCTGGTAATAGCATATCGTACCTTTTCAGGTAAAATGGAACGAATAGCCATGGATAGTAATTGTTGCATCAAAGTGTGGCAATCATGTGACTTTAACCCGGTGAGTTTTAGGTCTTGCATCGACACAAGGCTTTTGATGTTGGACGAATAACCATGTGGCACTTTAAATCCATTCAAGCATGCACAAATATTTTTTTTTCTCATTCCGTGAAAGGGTATAAGCTGCATTACCATCTGGAACATTACCATCTGTCTTAACGGGAAGAACATTACCATCTGGAAGCATGTCGTATATCAAGGCTAATAAACTAGTGAAACACGTGTCACTAACCCCATTTGCCCCCTTGATATTATACAACTTCAGCACAGCCGACATCTTTGTGTACTTACAACCAGGGTACAGAGGCGCTTCAGACTCACACAACTTCTCATACATGTTGTCAAGGTCATCCAAATTAATGCTGTGATCTTCAAAAGCATTTGATTCATCATCTTTTTCTTCATTATCTGTAGACCCAACATTCAACTCGTCTGCTTCCAACTCAACATACTCGGCAAACTCGGGATCATCAGTTATCCTTTCGTATACCTCAAGATCATCTTCTTCAAAGTTATTCTCTTCCTCTAATGATTCCCCATGAAAAATCCAACGGGTATAGGATCAACTAAAACTATACTTTTCTAGGTGAATTTTAACGTCCGGAATAGCCATATACCTAATATTACCACATCTTTCACAAGGGCATGGAATACTAGAAGAACCATTCAAATTGTTCGCAACGACTTAATAAAATTCAGCTAAACCATCCTTATAGTTTGGGTCACTCATATTCGCAGCATTCATCCAAGTTCGAGTCATTTATCTACATTCGTAGTATATATAGTAAGCCAAGTAATTCAGAAAATCCCACTAATTAAAACTAATTCAATAATAAGCCAACTAATTCAGAAAATGCAATGTATAAGGCAACTAATTCACAAATAAACGAAATTCAGGAAATCAATAAAGCAAAATTATTAGAATTGAACAATTCAGCAAAACTAATAAAAATAATACCTGATTAATAAGAAATAGCAGACGGAGATGATGACTGAGAGACGATCAAGGAGTATGTCTTAGTGTTTGTGGATTTTGTGTTGCAGTATAATCGCTTTGTGTTTGTGTTTTTGTGTTGCAGTACAGTATTATTAGTGTTGTGTGTTTTTTTCATCTTTATTAACAAATATTGACAACGGTTATTAGTCATAGTAAATTGTTGTTATTAGTTTATATATTTACAACGGTTAACAAAGTTCTAACCGTTGTTACAACTAACAACACCGTACAACAAAATCATATCCGTTGTTATTAATTTATGCCAAATTTTGCGCCAAATTAATAACACATTATAACAACGGGTTTGTTCGTGCCCGTTGTTATTACTTTTCCTCATTTTGTGCCAAATTAATAACAACGGATATAGATTAAACTGTTGTTATTAGTTTATATATTTACAACGGTTATTTTAGTTCACCCCGTTGTTAAAACTAATAACAACGGACGAAAAGTTAATACCGTTGTTATTAGGTTTAATAAAATTCCGCGGAAAAATAATTATCCATTCCACAACGGTTTTTCGTAATTTTCGTGAGTATGCGTTGTTGATGGGGTATTGTTATTGCCTGAATTTGTAGTAGTGTATCTATAAGTTCTTAATTTCCTTTTAGGTAGACTATTCACAATGTAGTTACGAACCTATGATAGACTAGGAAAAATCAAAGCAAAGTAAACAAATAAAACAACGCTTTGAATCTCTCTAATAATGTCTTATATATAAAACAATATATTCGCTATATATTAGTTTTGTTATCTTCCACCATAACTCATTTAAATTTACATTTATAATAATCTAATTCAAGTCAAATTTGAGTTTTTTCAAATGTATAAAGATTATAATCACATTCAAGTTTCCTTATATATTACTATAAAATAATTTAATTCCGTAAATTTAACTATTTTAAAAGTAACTCCCACCATTTAATTAACATTGTGTTGGAATATTTCATAAATAAGGTAAAGGATAAAGAAATAAAAATTAAATATCCCTTGAACAATGACTTTTTAAAATAATCATCTTTACATGTAACGAATTTAAAACTTATGATACAAATGAGTGTTGTTATTAATATTTACGGTTAAATAAGAGTTTATCAAATACATACATATATATATATATATATATATATAAATATTTAATTACGACATAAAATTCATTAGAAATCTAATCGATCTTTTTTAATACAGAAAATCAATAACAAACAATAATATGATCATAATTGTAACACATATTTAGCAGACTCGATTCGACGTTAAATATTACGACTCACATGACATATATTTTATCATAATGTAAATTTAATTGAATTATATAGTGGAAATTAATGAAATAAATTGTAAGAGTAGGTTTCCATAAAACACTATTAAAAGGAGTCTTACTCCCATTTTATTACCTTACGTTTTTACTTTAGTTTATCCAAACCTATATAAGAATTGTTTAAAAATAACTATTTGTAGAAAATTATTTTGTATCCCAGCATTATTATAGAAGGAATTGGTCATTTGCCTTCTACTACAACAATGTCCATGCAGTAATTAAGCAAAAGACAGCAAATAATTTGTCGTTGACCCCATGCTAATTTCGTGTCTCTCATTGTATTCCAACTCTTACACCTCTCATTCTTTGGCTTCTTCATATACCTCTCATTTCAGCAATTTATTTTGGTCCTTAATTTCCTTGTTTTCCGTCTTCAATCGATGCAGTTGCGGCCATTCGTTTATTGATCTCAACAAATCATAAACAAGGTACTTGATCATCTTTGCTACTACCAAGAATTCATTTATTTATGTCTTTTATGCTATTTAATTTCTTCTAGGATTTTTAAATTCTATTGAAATTATTGTTGTTAGGATCCTTCTTGAATCGAGGTTTTTGTGTATTCGCTTGAGAGAGAGAATGAGATTGTATATGTTTTTGAAAATGGAATCTGACATGATTAGTACTCCCTAAATGATCAATATAATGGTAGCCGTGTTAAAACTTAAAATGTCGTAAGTCACTTGATGCAAAACAATATTACTCTTTTATTTAAGAACTATTGATTTAAAAAACCTCGCAAATTCCTTATTAAGGTTGGTCCTTGTCTACACCCTTAACAATACTATCATGAGGAGCATGTTCCTTGATGACCTTAAAAAAAGAAACGATAGAAATTACGTCGAATAACTGTTACATAATACTTTATAATTATAATATAAAGCAGTGTAACAAGTTTGAGTAAAAGAAATACATAATTAACCAAAAAAAAAATTGATGTCACAGTGGTAATTATAGCAAGTGCAATTAAACTGAGATGTCATTGGTTAAGAGCCATTGATAGCATTTTTGAGGTTTGACATGATACTTGACCTTCGTTGACCAACCGCGACTACTGTTAACTTAGGAGTTAACAAAAGATAATGTTAAATGTTGACCCTTGAATCAAAAATTAAATGGTGGGAATTTGTTCTCATTATATACACACACATGATTCATGATACACACACACATGATTCAATCTCAACCAAAATATTAGTAAAACAAAGATAATAGGTTGGGTTATTCACTTAGTGATCCACACGAAAGATCGGGATAGACTATATAATTCAGCCCGTATCAAATCAAACCATACTATCCAATTTCAATAACAATATAGGATTAGGATATTACAATTATTCTCGACGAAGTAGGCCATACTTTATTGGAGGTCCAAAATTTAGCATTTATGTTTTTTATTATTTGGGCCAACTTTATACCAAGCTAAACAAACGATGGACTAAGCTGTGGATTGAAACACTTTTAAAATATTTTTATATAACTAAATATGTAGTTATATAAAATTTAAACAAGTTAAATTTAATATTAATTTGTATTAATAAATTTATAATATCAAAAAGTTGTTGTTCATTTTATAAATTTGCATTAGAGAGCCTAATTATATCCATTTAATATGGTCTGGTCCACTCGTATTTTTATGTCCAGCTCAATCTGCACAAATTTAATTATTGTCAAGTCTTTTGTCCATCTTTTTACTTTTGCTTTATTTTCGATTGCATAATTTGGTCCGGTCTAAACCAAACCTATGAACACTCATCCATTTGATTTATTTGTTTTAGTCAAAATTTCCCCAGAATCAATAAAAAAAAGTTACGCAAATGATTGAGAAGAAAAAGTTTTACAATTTTGAATATTATAAGGACACCTAAAATGCAGCAGAACATACGTGTGAAACTAATTAAACAGAGAATTCATATTATTTTCTTTTATATATATTTTTAACCAATCTACATCCATTAAATTCCATTTTGTGGTTATACTAATGTTTCTTAGTAATAAAATTACTCAATATTTTTCTAAGCAGGCATAACAAACGAAATCATGGCAACAACAATAAGAGGAAATTCGGTAGGGAAGGAAAAGAGGGGCACATCCCCTTCAAGTTCCCTCACTAGGAAATCACCCAAACCTTTATCTCAAAATCAATCATCAACTCCAATTTCATCTTTGCATGCAAAAGAGAAAAGCTTATTATCAAGCGAAAAAAAATCCATCCCTAACTACCTAAAATCAACTGTTGGCTCAAAACTAGATTCCAAAAAGCGAATAACCACAGACCTAGCTAAAAAACCATCTTCTATTAGGCGGAGGTCCTTCGATAGACCTCCTCCGGTCTCTCAGGTCCAAAAGGCCATTCGTAGTGGCCTTGGGACCCGTGATGTCAAATCAAATAGGTCAACATCCTTTTCACACAGACCAGGATCTTCTTCTCCCTTAGCCTCTTCCAGTAGACTAGTCTCTGACCGGAATTATGCTAGGACAACATCATCCCTTAAAGAGGATAAGATCGATTCAAATTTCACCACGTCTCGGAGCCGTAAAAGCACATTGTCGTCCAATACTTCTATTACTAAAAAGGGTATGAATGGCCATAAATCAGCCTCCTCCACAAACACGGCATCTAAGAGTGTCTCCTACGAGTCGAGCATGGACCATGATGATAATACCTCAAATGACCAATTTGGGCTTGAGGAGGATGATCTAGTGAGCATGGATATTGAGGTTCAGTCCCTCCCTGAGATGTCAGAGATGCCAGATAGTAACCAAGAGCTTGGTGACCCCATCTCATTCATTGATAGAGATGTCAAACTTGTACAAGATTTACATGAAAATCTTATTATTAGTGAAGAAAAGGACTTGACTGTTCAACGACAAATAGAAGTGTATACTATTGAAAAAAACCATGAAAAACAGACTGAAGAGAAATACATGATAGTTGAACAACAAAAACTTCCAAAAGATGAAGAACAACATCCAACAATTGAAGAAGAAAATGCCCCCGTCAAACAGAAGCATCTGAGAGTTGAGGATCATAATCCAATAGTTGAAGAAGGGAATATGACAACTATAGAGCAATCATCAACAATTGAGGAACAAAATGCATCACCTGAGAAACATGATTTGACAGCTGAAGAGCATAAAATTGTAGAAGAATCTGACAAGGGTGACATGGTGGCCAAGAATATCGAGCATGGTGTTAAAAAATTGGCAAAAGAACAAGAAAAAGAACAAGAAGAAGAACTAGAACAAGAACAAGAACAAGAACAAGAACAAGAAGAACCACTGGCAACGACTGAAAACCTGAATGTTAAATGTCAAGTTCCGGAACCTTCTAAGACACTAACTGGTATATGGAAGAAAGATAAGCAAGCATACAATGATGTAATTGAAGAAACTGCAACCAAACTAATGGGAGGGAAGAAGAACAAAGTGTTGGCTTTAGTTGGAGCCTTTGAGACTGTCATTTCTTTGCAAGACACTACCAAGAAATGATTTTCTCATGGGACATTAAGATAATAGCAAACAAAATATCATTTTTTGATTATTTGTCAGATGCTTTTGAGATTTAATACACAGTAAAAAATTTTCTTCTAGAATGCAATGTCTAAAATATTTGTGCAAATTGTTTATTTCTTTTTTATACAAATTATCTCAGTTTGTGCAGATGTCCACAAATTTTAATCCTTTTTAGAATTTTATTTAAATTGCGTGAGATATATTGCTTTTCAGAATGCGATAGCTTCAAATATTAAACCTTTTGTAATTTGAAGTAATTATAACTATTTTACAAGGGTGTATGTCCAAGTGTCAAATGCAGCACATTTTTGAAGAATAAATATCATGTTTTTTTTGGCCTAAGACAAAATTTCTGTCAAGTGTCCAATTTGGTACACGAGATAATATTGAGAAGTCCAAACAACGCAATTGTTGCAAACATACATGTAGCTAGAATTTTTATCCCAATTTTCCCTTTTTTTACTTTATTCATCAACGTTGTGTATATGTAAAATTTCACATTTAATTATTAACACAGCTATTTAACTATTTCTTTTTAAAAACAAAACAATAAATTTGTAACGGTTATATTTTGGATGAATATAACAGTCAACATTAACTAATCAAAGTAAAATGAGATTAATGACATAAATAAAGTTAAACACTAACTAATCCATTAGTTGCCATTTCAAAGTTGGCTAATATCATACCTTAAGTATGAAATAATAAGTTTAATGTGTTTAATGTAGTTAGTAGTCGTATGTCCATCAAAGTAAATTTACGATCACTTATCTGCCTTGACTATAAAAATAACAATGTAATTGGTCGACCAATAAAGATGATATAAAATTAAATAAAGTGTAAGAAAGTGTAGAATCAAGTAATCAGTTTGGGGGGTGTTTATGTTTTAAATAAATATTTAACTATAACTATTGCAAATAATGGTAAGCTTCAGAAATTCAGATGATTTAAGCTCTTGGGTAATCATATATCCACTACCAATGTAGTCAATTAATCCTCGAAAGCCTCGACACCAATTTACATTATGTAGCTGTAACACCCCGCCCAAAACCCTGGCTAAAGAGCGTTACTCACGGTAGCTCCTCAGGCCGTGTACACAGCCCACATATCAACACCGTGAAAGTCCTAGACCTCTAATTAGCCGGGAGAGTAATACTCCGTCGTTCTGTTTATAGAAGGCTCAGCCGAGTAGAGGCCACTCGACCGAGTAGTTTTGGTTGATGTTTAGTTCAGAATTCTGAACTCGGGTACTCGGCCGAGTGACATTGACACTCGACCGAATAGGTCGTACTCCACCGAGTACATGTTGTACACGTCCGAATACGAGGGAAATCGTGGATTAGTCGGACGGATGATTAAAGGTTATTAAAAGGAGTTGGGTTTCATTAAATCAGTTACGTTCTTTAAACACAAAACTCTAATCTCAAATTCTCTCTAATTCCTCAACAAAACCCTTCATTATCTCGTGCCGGATATGTTCTTTTGCTACTGCGTTGGATTCTTTTGTAAGTTGTCGTGATTATGATTTGATTGTCTTTCTTTGTAACCCTAATTGAATTGGGGGAAAGGGGATTGTGACGTTGATTGCATGATTATGTTTGTATAGGAGGGGACTTCATGGAAGAACGATTTTGACATTGATTGTTTGCTTTGCTAATCAGAATTTGCTATAAGGTAGGGTTTCCTACTCAGTATTTATTTCTGCTAATTGATGGCATGAGATTATTGATTTGTTATTTGTGATACTTGATATGCGATGATGTTGTTGGTCACTGTTGTGACGATGTTGAAGATTGGGGAATTATGGTTGATGTTACTATGGTTACTATGGTTTGGTGATCCTGTTGAGAGACAGGTCACATCGCGAGTTCGCCCCCGTAGTTATCCAGCCACGTGGGGGATGTGCACATTAATGTTCCGGGTTTTCTTGCTATGGCGAGATGGAAGTTCGACGCCTGTGGCAGCGGTCCAGGGTCAATTGGTGGTTTTGTAGAGCAGGCTGGTAACCTGAGTCTACTGAGGTGACCGCTGCGGTGGGCCTCTGGTTTCTCTTGTCCCTTGTGCTTATCTTGTACATTGGTCGGTGTAAGCATATACTGAACCTTCTACTGTTTTACTAAACTGCTCTGATCCATTGGGGGATGGTCAGCACGTGATCGCAGGTAATCATTAGCATTGCGTGGGATCGGGGATGGGATCACTGATTAGTCTAGCTGCCGCGTGTCAGTTCGGCGTTTCAGTTGGAGTCTTGAACTCATAGTAGTATTAAACATTGTTTCAGTTTTGGCATTTTTATATTATTGTGGATCTGGTATTTGGTCAGATGGTATGCCATCTTCTTTGATTATGTAATCACCTTTAAACATCTATTTAATATATATCGTTTCTTTATTGCTTGTCGTGATGCTTACTACCTCGGGCAATTGAGACGGTAGCACTCCCATGTGCTAAGGGGGTCTTGTAAGGCACCTTGCTATATGGGGGTGTTATAAAGTGGTATCAGAGCGATCGATTTTGGAACCTAAAAAAATTGAACCCAATGAATTAGAAGTGTCTAATAAAATGAACCCGGGTAGGAGTCCTAGGTAGCTACCTTAAATATTCGAGAGACGTCCCAGAATCGCACTCTTGCCCCTATAACTCTTACTTGGTCACTATGGGAAGGATCGGGGCGTTATGTGTATTTGATGTTGTTAATATCTTGCATGTTGAGAATATGTGAAATGGAGATGGATGCGGAATGGAGTGGAGTGATGAATTGGATCATGTGTGTATCACATGAGAATTATATGAATGGTGTGATGAGATGTGAACCACAAAAGATGTGGCATGATTATATGATGTACATGAAATATGATGGCATGATGATGAGCATGAACGAAATGTAATGTGTTAAACGATGTAGAGTTTTGGCATGAAATATGATACTGAGCATGTATGAAAGTAAATATGTACGAATGGTGATAATTTTGGCATGGAAATATGTTATTGTTAACGAGCATGTTATATGTATGTTTTACATAAGATTATGTGGTATGTGTGAAGGAATATGAATTGAATAGTTGTGTTCAAGTATGAGAAAATGATATCAAATGTATATATATGAGTTATTATTAAGTTAATTGTTGATAATGGTGTGGGATGGAGATGAGATATGAACTTGGGTATGATAATATGATGTATGTCAAGCATTCATGGAATGAAAGATGTGCTCATATTTACAAACATGATGCGTATGGATTGTGTAACAATATGTGAAGCATATATGAGATGTAATATGCATGTATGAATGTGATTAGTGGAACGTATGTAATTATAAGCATGAGAATGTTACGTGAAATAATTGGCCTAAAGGGAGTATGGTTTGAGTCGATACGTATTGATATGTTGAGATGATAGAACATTTAAATGGTTGTGAATTATGGTCTTTTTAGGTGATATAAGTTACGTTGATAAGTGGTAAATTTGTTTGGTACCAAAAATTTGATTTGTATGAAGTTCGATTCTGGTAAATTATGGTCTTTAACCTATTGTAGCTTGAGTCCTAGATATGATATTAATGTAATTCCAAGTGGAGGTGATAGCTTGTTCTGTTACGGTTCTAACGGTAGGTCATGAGCCAAAATCGACATAGAATTGAGGGAGATATGCCTGTTTTACGAAAACTGGTCAGTGATGAGAAATCCCCCGCACTCGACCATGTGCATTAGGTAATCGACAGAGTACAGGGTACTCGACCGAGTGCATTTTGGTGCATTTTTCACTCGACCGAGTGTCTTAAATTTTTGCGTCTGGATGGTTACAGGGTCGTGTACTCGACCGAGTACAGTATGTACTCGGTAGAGTGCGTCGTACTCGATCGAGTATAGAGTATATAGTGTACTTAATGAAGTGTCAAGTATTCGATTGAGTGTGTTGTATTCGACCGAGTGGCTTCGCCACCGCGAGTGAATTGTGTATTTGTTTTGTCAATGTATTGTTGTGTACTAAGTTGTTTCATATGTTGCATATATGTAAGGAAGTGTCGTCTTAGGGAGTAAGTTTGATGGATTATATAAGCGAATAATGTTCTCCATGGTTGTGTTGTTTTGTGAGAAATGTATGTGGCTATATGTGATTGGGATCCTTGTAAGGGGAAGGAGCTGGTTTTGTGTTATGTGCTAGTGTAATGATGTCGTGAGTGGAGTAATGAGTAGAAGCGTGTGTGTTTATATTGAAAGTCCATAGACCTTAATTAGACTCCTCTAATTAGTTACTAAATTACTTGTTAATTTAGTATTTAATGATCTATGTAACATGCATGCAAATATAAAGACATTTATATAAAAGAAGAAATTTCCTCACATTGATATGGAAATTAAAAGGGCACAACAAGAACTCCTTCTTGTTGTTCTTGAGCTACAAATATGGATGAACAAGAACAATCTCCAAATTAGAAGACCTCCTTCAAGTTGCACCAAGATGATACCAAATAATCTACCCTTATTATTAACTATATAATAAGATAGATATTACACTACTAATATTAGAATATATTACTACACTAGTAATACTTAGTAAATATTAGTATATGAGAGTTTTTAGAGAGAAGATGAGTTTTGAGAGATGAATGAAAAATAAGCAAGAATGAACTAGTGATAAATTGAACAACAATTGTTCTATTTATAGCCAAGAGGGCCGGCCCCTATGATCACCAAGAGAGTGATTGTTCTTCTTATTTTATTGCCATGCAAAGTGGTGGTTTGTTGTAGTGAGTAAAATGATTTTAGGTTTACTATTCATGTCATAATCACATGTTACTTGTGAGTATGAATAAGAGCAACCATCATCACTTCCCACTATACCATAACCGGCCATGTGAGGCCTTATTTGGTCCATTTTGATTTTTGATATTTGTCCCACAAATACTTATTAATCATATGCTTAATTATCTTGTATAATTAAGTGTTAATTTGATCATATAACAATTATATGACACAAATAAATGAATAATATGTACTTAACATTTTAAGTAATATTTTACCATTATATCAATATATAATGGGTCCCACAATGCTTAGTTAATTTATTTTACAACTCCTTGTAAATATAATTAACTAATTACCTCTATCTCAAAACCTCAACTAATTTAGTAATTTAACGATTAATTACTAAGTTAAATCTTATTTAATCGTATTAAAATAAGATATAAATTTATTAGTCAATTATCGCATAATTGAAAAATAAACTTAATCGAATTTGAGTTCTTAACTCAATTTCTAACAATTAACTCTCGTACATATCGAATATATGTAATGGACTAATTAACTGTATCATATACAAATAATTAGTTACTATTTGGATTTCATCTTTTAGGTGTGACCGAAAGGGATCATTTGATCACCGCCGTCATACGACAATAACGTCAAACTCTAGTCAGCCAACCGTTATTGATTTACGTTAATCAACTGACTAATCATATATTTAGGCAACCCGTGTTTTATTATATTTTTGTTATGAAATAAATTATTTTTGTTGGACAATTTAATAATGTTAATTTTTAAATAATTCATTTGGTTTTTGTTCTAATAGCTTTGACAATAAGACAATAATTTTATCTAGTATTGTAGTAGCTTGTTCATCACAGGTACTTTGGTGCTTGAGTTGTACTTTGCCCCCGTTTTCAAGCTAGCTTCGGGGAGCTGCTGCACGGTTGTATGTTTTCTTTTCTTTCTTTACCATTTTGTTGAGTCGTCCCCCATTCCTTTGTTGGTTATGTTGTCCTTCTTTGTGTTTTCTGCGCTTAAACTCGTTTCGCACATTGGGGACAATGTGTTATTCTAGCTTGGGGGAGGGATTTAGTTTGTGTCGTTGTGTATTTAGTCTAGTTGTTTATTGAATTTGAAAATTTGAAAAATCCAAAAAAAATTAAAAAAATTAAAAAACTTTAATAAAAGTTGTGTGTTTTGTCCACCCAATTGTGTTGTGCATAATGTCATTCCTCAATACATTTCCCTTATTGTAGCTTTTTAGCCAATGTTTCACGCTTTTGACGGAATTTTGCATACATGGGGATGTCTTGTACACAGTGGGTGAGGAATTGATTTTAGACTTATTAGGCTTGATATTGACTTTGGCAAACTACATATACGGTAAGGTAGAGCCTCCAGTGATCGGTACATCTATACCCGATCCCAATTAGGTGTGTGTACTTTCTCCTTATGATTTGCGTCACATCAAAAACGCATAAGTATGGTTCTCATTTCATTCCTATAAGCATTGCATTAATGATTCACTAAGATTTGAAGCCTTTTTCACTTTGAATTACCCCTCAAAATTAGCCCCTTCATACAAATGCTTCACAAAATAATAGCTACACATAAAAACTGCCTACCTTTTGAGCTAGTAGCTAGACTATGATGTATGGGTGCTCTTTTTAGAAGATTTGCTCTTTTATGTTAAAGTGAATTTGGGAGAACCAAAATGTCCAAAAAGTGATGTTATGTTCAGAAAAAAAAAGAAAGAAAAACATGAAATAGAAAAATGAAAACAAATTGAAAAAGAAAAAATCGAAAAAAGAATGAAAAAGAAATAAAAGAAGAAGTTGTGAGTATCTCCTCAAAATGTCAATTCAATGTTTAGAAGGAGTTCACTCTTGTGTTTCGTGTGTAATAAGGCAATCCGTTTCTTCTGGCTTCGTTTTTCGTCTTTTGAGAATTAATCGAAAGTTTGGATTTAGTATTCATTTATCATTGGTCAGTTGCTAGCTCATTCTAACCTTCACATGACCATAACTGTTTGTCCACCTTTCACCCATTTCCCAAAGCCTTCTTCCTATCTTTTCGGCTTCTTGTCTATGTGCATTGTGATCTTTGACTTGTGTTTTGAATTGTTTACCATATTAGATTGCGGGCGCATTCTCATGAGTCGTAGATAGGAGAGTGCCACTTAAATATAAAATAATATTTCCTTAATTTATATAAAAATTTGAGTGTTGAGTGCACCGTGAGAGTCCATTGTCAAAAGATCATGCAAGAGCCGAAAAGTCTATTTGATGTTCCTTATGCTGCGCCGTTATGTAAATCTCAACCATGTTTTGCATTTTCCCTATGCCCACGTTGTTTCGGGATGTATTTCATTGTGCTCTATAAGCTACTTGATGAGATTTGCATTTGGTTGGATTGATTGTTGCTCGTCGCCCTTGTCCTTGTCATGTTTGTTATTGCATGCTTGCCTGAGGACAAGCAAGGGTTTAGCTTGGGAGAGTTTGATAAGTGAATATTTGTATGATTTTATCCCCTGTTTTAGCTCGATTTCTATACGATTTATGCACTTTGTTAAGTGATTAACGAGCTAATATTGCTATTCTAGTTGTTTTGCGTGTTTTGTCTCGTTTTATAGGAAATGAAGCGGTTTTGCTATATTTTCCTACTTTATGGAGCATAGACACTAGAGTACGAGTTTATGAGGAACCGATGATAGCCATTTCACGATTTGATTACGATTCCGCTACATCCTTCCTCAAGTGGATTCATCTTGGACTTTGGCTTTGAACTTCAAAAGGAAACATCAACCCAAGTCAAAGGAAGGCTAGCCCAAGCCCAATTACGTAATGCATTGACCACGACCAAGGCATAGTGTGACAACCCTCGCGAATGCGGAAATATAAAACAAACAAGCATGTGAATTATATAGCGGAAATATGAAGTTTTAAAAACTTTTATACATGCAAGGAAAGAATACGAGGAGTGTCCAATATTACAAACTAAAGTACGAATTATACTACATCAAGAGACGAAGTCTCTCCAAAATGTTAACAAGTAAAAGTGTTTAGCAAAACAAGCTAAAATCGTCTAGAGGTGTTTTAATCCAGGGACAACGCCCGCTAGCTCACACCCGAACCCAAAATGTCAAGCAAAAAGCCATCCATGCAAGCAACCTGTTCATCCATGAAAAACATGAACGCCACAATCAGTGGGGAGTAACTCCGGTTTCTCCCAGCCATATCACATTAAACGTACATAGAAGGAAATACAAAAGTAGAAATCATGCATATATAGATATACATGTGAGATACGATAAGAATAGATAGGCAATTCGAGATATAATGATAAGAGCATAAGTGGTACAAAACCGAATCCATCATGTTATACAAAGACTCGGGGAAGACACTCTTAGGCAACCGAATACGCTCACTAGGGCTTGCATCTCACCGTTAGCGGTATAAGTTTGATAAGATTGAGACTCGACAAACAACCATGCCAAGTCATGCGATGATCACAATAAATCCATCATATTATCATCCATTCAAACATACCAATACATAGACGATGCCCAATCATGCAATGACCATGAATAATAAGTCATGAAATCACGCATTCAAGAACGACGACACAATGACGACATCTCTCACGGTAAATGAAACGCACTAGCACCGTGTACATGGCAAGTATGATTAAAAGGCATCCACGAGATAAACATTTCCTAACGCCATACACATAAACTTTCCGTATTGTAGACAATTTCCTCCTGGTAGCACTCCATAATAATACGGTCCTAGTCTAAA
The DNA here is from genome assembly GCA_022085475.1 of Heliosperma pusillum. Taxonomy (NCBI): domain Eukaryota; kingdom Viridiplantae; phylum Streptophyta; class Magnoliopsida; order Caryophyllales; family Caryophyllaceae; genus Heliosperma; species Heliosperma pusillum. The sequence continues at coordinate 14,492 of JAIUZE010070395.1, forward strand.
GCCTGTGCCAATTTCTCGGAAAAAACGTTTCCGAATTCGACATCGATAACACTTTTTTTTTCGCATACAAGACTCGGTCTTACACTTGACGCCGAGTACCCCAAATTCGGTAGATCAATTCACGAAATAGGCGGAAAAGAGCTCAAGCCTCATAACAAGCGGTACGCTACATGCAAATAACACCACCTCGCAAGTACACAACATTTGACGGCCGGGTCGATCAACGCAATGCGTTCAACTCCCAACAACGTCGTCGTATGCCCACTACACATGCAATTACGCAGTAGGATACCTCTCCGTTCCGACATTCCAGCCTTACGAACGGGAAGGTAGCCAAGGGAATGAGAGTACAAAGCACAAGACAAAATAGTGCTCAAACCTTATCATTTGTAAAAACCGACTCAAAGTGGGAACATACCAAAAACCGTCACAAAACATGAGAATAGGGAATCATATAAGTTTAAATATGATAACATGAGTCAATACATGATACATAGCATTAGAACAAGTTATGAAGCATAATGAATAAAACATATATCACTCTCCAAACAACGTTGTTTGGAAACCAACGAAAACAAGGGTCCACTTCAAACGGTCATAACTAGAGTTCTAGACATGCAAATGCAGAAATTCTAATTGGAGGTGATATCTTATCCTCTTACGGTTCCAACGGGATGTCACACGCCCAAAACAAGCAAGTAACGAAGGAGATATGATCATTTTACGAAAAGAGGTCAGTGTAGGAAAATTTTTGTTGGCAGCGAGTAACGCTGCCTGCGTCACCACGACGCAGCCTGCATCCCACGACGCAGCCTGCGTCCCACACGGGATTCAGGGACGATCAATTTCCAACAAGTTACCAACAACAAAATCCTCATTTATCATCACAAACCATCAATTCTCATATCAATTAACAACTAACAACATCCATCAACAACAACACAAGTCCTAAGCATACTAACCATAATCTAAATACGATTACTAGCCTAGAAAACACATAAAACACGTAAATGATATCGAGTAACCCTTCACCGTTACCTTTTCGCGTCTTTAAACGATTTCTAAACCTTCCTAGTCTCCACCTACATACAATTAGATAATAAAAGATGAATATCATTCACCTTGAGAAAGACGGATAATTTAAAAAGCGAGAAAGACGGTAATTTTATTACCAATACGGATAGAGGAAGCTAAGAGGGGAAGAATAAAACGAACTTACGTGAATTTGAGCAAGAAACGAATGAGATACGATGATTCAAAGATTGGATCAAAAATGGAGGCAAGGTTTTGGTTTTTCTTAAGGAAGAAGAAATGTTTGTGTTTGTGTGAATGAATTAGGTTAAGGTGAGTATGAGGGGAGTAAGTGGGAAAAAGTCAACGAAAGTCAAAGACAGCTCAAAAGTCAAGAAAAAGTCAAAGACGGCTCAAGACGGAATTCACTTGAAATTTCGCGTAATATCCAAATACGAACTCGGAAATTTCAAATTCGACACGATAAATTTAATTCTAAACAAAAACTAAATTTCGCTGAAAAGTATCCGTAAAATATTTTACTTATAAAAATAGGGTACATTTGCGGGTGTTACAATCACCCCACCTTTTAAAAAGTTTTGTCCTCGAAAATTGAGAGTAGAAAACAAAAGTGTCAAGGACAAGAATCGGTTTTCAAAATTAATACGAAAACTTATAAGGGAAAATATTCATGAAACGAGGTTCATCTCGAAAACGGTTTAAGGAAATTTTTCATAAGTGTGAAACTTATTTACGAATCACAAGAGTGCCCGTCGCGAACGAGAACTCTAGCTATCAAAAATAAAATCAATGTCGAAATAGTGAAAACGAAAATCAAAACAACGTTAGTAAGTGTAGGACTAGTTATCAGACGTCTCCAATAACAAGTGCAAACATCCAACCAAACGCAAAATCCAAATATAAAAGCGAAAGAAATCTATTTTCTCCAAAAAGGAGGTACAAAATTCATCTTTAAAACTTCGGTGAAACTTTAGATTGGAAATACAATATGAAAATTTGGAAGTTTACTCAAGGATAAAATCAAAATAACACGACATTACACGTACATAGAGTGACTCACACATTTCACACACAATTCAGGGTAACAAAATATATACAAAACACGCAAAAACGAAACAAATCGAACTCTTAGGGATAGGAAGATCACGATGAAGACGGCATGAAGATCTATAAGAATTCGATATCACTAACTCTACTAATAAACCAAATCCTCAAGAGAATGCAATTTACCCAATTTGCAACTCATCATTTTCAATCATCAGAAGTCCTACAACAATATTCCATAATCACGAAACTTCGAGTAACAAATCCCAATTATTCGAATCCAATTAGAATCTACTAAGGTCCATCGGCACGGTAGACTCCACAACTAACAATCCACATGAAAGATTTATTACGCACTCTAATCTTCTTAGTTTCATCAAAAGTCTTACTAGAAACTACCAACAAAATATTTATCTATGGAAACATGATCGCTAACAACCACAAGGTAAAGAGACTTACCATGAAATCCTTTAATCCAATTTACTTCAACTCATTATCCTATTTTTACAATGAACTTTCTCATCCTCGAGAGTCAAAACACAATCCACGCAACAAACATAATTATCTAGGATTCAACTAGCCTCATCCAAAGTCTCACGACAAGGGAAAATCCACAATCCATTATCGCTTATAAGAATTCTTTAATACGCCCTAACATCCTTAATTCGATCATTACTACGCTCGAAGCCTCAAATATAAATAGTCACATTAGCAAACTACGGAGGTTACTAATCCTCAAGATGAATGGGTTCACCATTCTATCTCTATATTCCGTAACAACTGGGCACTCACTATCCAAAGCTTGCAACGAACATTTCTCAATCTCAAACTATGATTCCTTAAGAATAAAAGAGAATTAGTAATTCCAACCCACAAATGGCCAATCACTTGGCAATCAGACAACCATTCAAATCATATAGATCATCTAAAACTCAAAATGAATCAATTTTCATTTATGACAATACTCCTCAAACTTTGGGTACCGGCTCAATTTCCCTAAAGCAAAGTCTCTTTTAGAATCCACCAATTAGAGACATCTAATTCCCAAATGATATCCCAAGCAACCGATATAATACTCAACAACAACGAATATCATCTCGCTCAACTTGATTCCCAAAATAGCAATACACTAGCAAGCTCAATAAATGAAGCCACCAAGAGAGTACAATACCACCAACAGATTCATCCTAAGGTTTAAATCCCAATCCTATTCATGATCAAAATCAACACGAAGCTAGCTAACAACCTAATCATCTCACCAGAGGAAAGACAATGACTCCATGACATTGGAAACGATAGGAGATTTCGAGGGAAACACGAACGCGATAAGATCGGACAAAAATTAGAGGAACGCTAGAGGTAGGGAGCCAAAGCTAGATATTGGATAGATATAGCTATGAAGGCAGCCAAGCAAAGGAAGAGATAAGAGAAAACAATTTCCTAGGAATCGGGCTTAGTAGGAACTTGCATGAAAGGAAATGGAAAGGGATAATGGCACGAGAAAAAGGTTTAAGGTTTAATCCACAAAATTCCCTTTTCAAACTCAAGGCGATAGCAAAGCAAATCATCTCAATAACAAAGGTCTCTTACAAGGGACCCTCGTACCACAAATCATCCGAGTAAGGTACACCTAGTTTTTAACAAATCGATTACAACCCAATTCATCCATACTTTCATATAACACGGTATCCCAATTTCGGAATTGCAACTCAAGCATAATAACATTCTCTCAACTCCATAATTTGACACATGCCCAAAGGTTTCAAAAACCGAAGAACCAATAAGAAATTCTCCATACTAATCTCTTTTCAACTCCTAAGGCCACAAAGTAGAACACCGAACAAAACGTCATTATCAACATCATATAGCCCACGAGTTCATTATTAACAAATTACAACCTCAAGTCAAACATCATCATTAACGTCCCAAGGTATTTCCATCATAGTTCACATCATCGAATCTCGCTCATATCTATAATCCTCAAGTAATATGGTTCACATCATCGTATATGTGGACTAATTTCCTCCCGGTAGGACGACGATAATAATACGGTCCTAGTCTAAATCTGGCCAGACTCTCGGAATAAGACATTTCCCGATTCGACATGTGGTAAGACGTTCCACACCCAAGACTCGGTCAATCAAAGACGCCGAGTACCCCAAATTCGGTAGATATAATTCACGAAAGAGGCGGAAAAGAGCACAAGTTTCATAACAAGCGGTATGCTACATGCAAATAACACCACCTCGCAAGTACACAACATTTGACGGCCGGGTCGATCAACGCAAAGCGTTCGTCTCCCAACAACGTCGTCGTATGCTCACTAACACATGCAATTAAGCAGTAGAATACCTCCCCGTTCCGACATTCCAGCCTTACGAACGTGGAGGTAGCCAAGGGAATGAGAGTACAAAGCACATAACAAAATAGTGCTCAAACCGTAACCTTTGTAAAAACCGACTCAAAGTGGGACATATGAAAACCCGTCACCAAGCATGATAGTAGGGCATTATATAAATGTAACTATGATAAACATGAATCAATACATGATACATAAGCATTAGACCAAGTTTAAGAAACATAATAAATAGGAAACATAGATCTTATCTCAAAACAACAAGTTTGGAAACTAACTAAAACAAGGGTCCACTTCAAACGGTCATAACTAGAGTTCTAGAAATGCAAATGCAGAAATTCTAAAAGGAGGTGATAGCTTATCCTCTTACGGTTCCAACGGTAGGTCACAAGCCCAAAACAAGCAAGTAACGAAGGAGATATGATCATTTTACGAAAAGGAGTCAGTGCAGTGAAACTGCACAAGTCACGACCGTGACTTGTATTTCACGCCCGTGAAACTGTCTGTTACGCAAGGGTATTTGGTCAGCCACTATTTTCACGCTCGTGACATGAGTTTCACGACCATGACTTGGGTCAAGACATCTCCATTTTGTTCTAAACTCAACCATCATCAACTATTATCATAAATCATCAATTCTCATATCAATTACCAACTAACAACAACTATCATCAACAACCCAATTCCTATTATTACTAATCTTATTCTAAATACGATTACTAACATAGAAAACACATTCAAAACACGTAATTGATATCGAGTAACCCTTCACCGTTACCTTTATGCGTCTTTAAACGATTTCTAAGCCTTCCTCCACTAGATAGTAATCTTTTTCGGGGTCTAGAAAGTCTCCACCTAAACAAAGACGACAAAAGATGAATATAATTCACCTTTGAGAAAGACGGATAAATTGAAAAGCGAGAAAGACGGTAATTTTATTACCAATACGGATAGAGGAAGATGAGGGTGAAGGAATAAGACGAACCTTAGTGAATTTAAGCGAGTAACGAAGGAGTAGTGACGATTTTGAGCTTGATCGAAAATGGAGGCTAGGTTTCTTTGGGTTTTCTTAGTGAGGAAGAAAGAGTTGTGTTGTGTGAGTGAATTAGGTTATGAGGGAGTATGAGGGAAATAAGTGGAATAAAAGTCAAGAAAAGTCAAAGACGCCTTAAGAGGGGATTCACTTGAAATCTCGCGAAAAATCCAAATACGGACTCAGAAATTCTAAATTCGACACGGAAAATTTAATTCTAAACTAAAACTAAATTTCGCTGAAAAGTATCCGTAAAATATTTTTACTATAAAAATAGGGTACATTTGCGGGTGTTACAATGCAAGCATTGGGTTAGTGGTCGGTATTACGTGTTTTGAGAATATTTGCATCTCCCTTTTCCTCATTTTACCCCATTAACTCCACATAAAGCCATATCTGCCTGTTGCCCTTAACTACATCCTAAACGTATCCTACCTTTGCCGAGCTAGTTTAGTAGTCGAGGTATATTATGTCATTGTGTCAGTTTTTGGCTCGTTTCATTTATTAGAGTGGGTATTTACGAGAAAAAGAAGAGAAGTGTTGTTTAGTGTCTCGATCGAGTACTTTGTTTAGCTCGATCGAGCAGATTGTGTTAGTTGTTGCCTCGATCGAGATGTTTTCCTTAGTCAGCCAAGAAAAAGAAATGAAAAGAAAATGAAAAAATATGAAAAATAATTGGCTGAAGTTTTTATTGTTTACACCTCCTGCGCTTATTATTATTTGTCGAGGTGTTATATGGGATTTGTGTTGTATATGTCTATATATGTTAAGGCATCGAGCTTAATTTTTGATTGTTGGAAGATGGTGAAAGTACTAGACCTTTAATTAGACTCCTCTAATTAATTCATTAAATTACATTAAGTTAATGATTTAGGATATAGTTATCATGCATGCAAATATAAAAGCATAAAAGAAAAGATAAGACCAAAACATCCTTACATTGGGATTTTTCGGTTCAATATGGGCACAATAAGAACTCCTTCTTATTGTTCTTGAGCATGAAATTAAGTGGATGATCCTCCAAAATAACCTCCAAAGTAGAAGGTCTCCTTCTTGTTGCACCCAAGATTAAACACAAATAATCTTACCTTATTATTAACTAGATAATAAGTAAGATAAATACTACTAATATTATTGTATTACTACACTAGTAATATGTAGAGAATATTAGTATATATGAGAGTTTAGAGAAAAGTTGAGTATTTTAGAGAAATATGTCAAAACAAGTGAAAAACAAGAAGTGAGTAATGAACAACCAAAGTGCTCTATTTAAGTCACTTTGGCCGGTCATCAACTCACCAAAAGAGGTGATTTTCTTCCTTATTTTATTCACATGCAAAGTGGTAGAGTGTAGTGTTAGTATGTAATGATTTTAGGTTAATATTCATGTCATAATCACATGTTGCTTGTGAGTATGAATAAGAGAAACCATCATCACCAATCACTACATGTAAACCGGCCATGTGAGGCCTATTTTGATCCATTTTGATTTTTGATATTTGTCCCACAAATACTTATTAATCATATGTCTATTATCTTGTATAATTAAGTGTTAATTTGATCATATAACAATTATATGATACAAATAAATGAATAATATGTACTTAACATTTTAAGTAATATTTTACCATTATATCAATATATAATGGGTCCCACAATGCTTAGTTAATTTATTTTACAACTCCTTGTAAATATAATTAACTAATTACCTCTATCTCAAACCTCAACTAATTTAGTAATTTAACGATTAATTACTAAGTTAAATCTTATTTAATTGTATTAAAATAAGATATAAATTTATTAGTCAATTATCGCATAATTGAAAAATAAACTTAATCGAATTTGAGTTCTTAACTCAATTTCTAACAATCAACTCTCGTACATATAGAATATATGTAATGTACTAATTAACTGTATCATATACAAATAATTAGTTACTATTTGGATTTCATCCTTTAGGTGTGACCGAAAGGGATCAGTTGATCACCGCCGTTAAACGACAATAACGTCAAACTCTAATCAGCCAACCGTTATTGATTTACGTTAATCAACTGACGTGGAGTATCAAAATATACTAATCATGCCACGTATATTCCAAATGAGATTTATTATATAAATGCACTATTGCGGAGGACACTTACTCCAACAGATGGAACGAGTTCTATTGCGGTCTTGTTAGGAACTAGCTTGGCTATTTACCCTCACATTTCCATTAATTGTTTTGCCCCTTCTTACCAATTAGCCTCACATATCCATACTTTTGCAAATGTTCGGCACGTGATTGTCCTTGAACGGTGGTTATGCGTGTGTACGGTGCTTGAATCATCTTTCATATTAGTTAGCAATGCATGTTGTGTCGGTCGTAGTCTAGGTAAGTGACTATATTTTCTTCTCTCTTACTTATACATATTTACTTACCATTTGCTTGTTGAGAGAAGAGTGACCCGTGAGAGTCTGAATTTGGTTGAGTCTTGCAAGGTCGAAAGTCTAATTTATTTCCAAGATTGTATAAATTCGTTCACTTTCGTATTAAGCTTTGTAGTGATTGAATGAGTGCATTGAACGGTTTAGCATTGACTTGTAGTTAGCTCTGAGACTTGCTCCATTCCCCTAGGTTTATTTTGTTCCATTTAGCTGCATTTAGTTTGCTTGAGGACAAGCAAAGGTTTGGTTTGGGGAAGTTGATGCGTGTATTTTATATAGACTTTTTAGTCCATTTATGCACGCATTTCTATGTCATTTAGGTGATATTATATCACCATATGCCCCTATTTGGCTACTTTGTACTTCCATTACCATTTTGTAGGTACAAGCTGCATGGTAGCAGAAACCGAGCCAAAACGGTCCACTTTGCATGCATTTAGGAGAATGGAAGGATCGGAACAGGAACTCTTGCATGGGGAAGCGTGAAACCATCCACTATCAAGACCAAAGTCATGTCTCTTACTATGTACTATGCCAGAAGACCTCGATCGACTATGCATTTGGTCGATCGAGGTGAGTTGAAGCCAGAAGAACTTGATCGAGCTACATCCTTTGCTCGATCGAGTAGGAGCCGTTTACCAGTTGGTCGATCGAGTAGATCAAGTGCTCGATCGACTGATTTCTATGAATAAAAGCCTCGATCGAAGGGTTCTTTCCTTCGATCGAGTGGATCTTATCACGGGCTTTAAGTCCATAGCTTAATTAGGGTTAGAGTCGTGTTAGACACTATATATGACTCTTATTTACGTCATTAGCATCATTCAGTTTTTATTATTCAGAACTTATCAGCAGTAATTAGGAGACATTAATCTTTCATTAGTTTCTAAATTTTTAATCTTTGGTTTTCATTCGGGTTTATTCGACGTGGATTGTTCTTTACGCCGGATTGCTAAGATTGTAAACGACTTTCTCTCTTTTACTCTCACCTTTATTTTAATCTTAATTACTACTTACTCTACTTAATTGCTGTGTTGTTATTATTTATGCTTATTAATTGCGATTTTATTATGTCTATCGTCATATGTTTAATCGTCTTTATTAGCATCGTTAATAACATGAGTAGCTAATTCTCTTGTATGTTGGGATGAGGGAAACTGTGGTAGAGGCATGTTAGGATAGATTATTTTAGTTCGTCTTGAATATGAGAATCAGTCTAAGCAATTTAATTGAGGTTTAGTCGAATGAGTGCACGCAGGAGACTAGGCTAGGTAGTTAACCCCGACCTGGATCGAGAGATTGGAAGGGAAGGTTTGCTTAGAATTGATAGGTGACTCCTAAGAGGACGAGAGTTAATTAGGAAAATCCCTAGGGTGGTTTGAGACCGAGAGGAGAAAACCATTGCCCTTCTCATTGATAGATTGACTGACTTAGTTGACCCATAGATGTCGATACTGCAGTAGACCGAATCCTGGCATATTCCCTCTTTATCTGATTTATTTCATATTTATTTCTTCCTTTATTTCTCTTTCCTTTAATCTTATTTAGTTTAGTTAAAACCATTTCAAAACCCCCCAGATTGTTACTTGCAGATTTAGATTTCAGTTAATTAGTTTCCTCCCTGTGGAGATCGACCCTACTTCCGCTATCTTCTTAGTTAGTTGACTTAGGTTTTATTTTTGGTGTATAACGACCACATCAACAACCCACATGAAAAACAAAATATAAAACAATACGATGATTTCATAGATAGTTTTATGAAAAAGATACAGGTGTCTAATCCATATTAAACAACTAATACAAGTCAGGAACACGTTTGATTCCCATGGAAATAACGTGAGAGGATCTGCGACGTTATCATCCGTAGCAATCTTGTCTATCACTATCTCCCTTTGCTCCACGTAATCTCGGATCATGTGAGCCTTCCGTTGTTTATGCCTAGACTTGTTGCTGGACTTAGGCTCCTTAGCCTGGAAGATGGCACCACTATTATCACAATAGATGGTGATCGGGTCATCCAAACTAGAAACTACAGTTAGTCCCTGTAAGAACTGACGCATCCATATAGCTTCCTTCGCAGCCTCTGAAGCAGCATAGTACACGGACTCAGTCGTCTGCTATAACACTTTGTTTGGAGCTTTTCCAGCTGACCGCAGCGCCATTAAGAGTAAATACGAATCCAGACTGAGATTTCGAGTCATCTCGATCCGTTTGGAAGCTAGCATCTGCGTAACCGATTGCGCATAGCTCAGTGTCACCTCCATAAGTCAATACCCAATCCTTAGTCCTCCGTAGGTACTTAAGGATCTTCTAAAACGGCCATCCGTGTGTTTCAACCTGGATTGCCTTGGTACCGACTCGTCATACTCAATGCATATGTCACGTCTGGACGTGTGCATATCATGGCATACATGATCGATCCTATAGCTGATGCATAAGGAACCCGACTCATGCGCTCGACCTCTTCCGATGTCTTTGGTGCCTGAGCTTTACTCAACTGCATCCCAGAAATAATTGGAAGGTTCCCCTTCTTGGAGTTGGTCATGCTGAACCTCTCAAGAATCTTATCTATATAAGACTCCTGACTGAGGGATAACATCCGTCGTGATCTATCTCTGTAGATACGGATCCCCAAAATTCTTTGTGCCTCGCCCAGATCTTTCATCTGGAAATGGTTCTTTAACCAAACTTTTACCGAAGTTAAGAGAGGTATGTCATTCCCAATCAAGAGTATGTCGTCGACATACAATATTAGGAAGACAATCTTGCTCCCACTCGACTTGATATATAAGCATGGTTCCTCGACCGATCGAGTAAATCCATTCTCTTTTATCACCTGGTCAAAACGATGATTCCAACTCCGAGAAGCCTGCTTAAGTCCATAGATGGAACGCTTAAGCTTGCAAACCTTCTTAGGATGTTTAGGATCAATGAAACCTTCGGGTTGTACCATGTACAACTCCTCCTCCAAATAACCGTTTAAGAAGGCGGTTTTCACGTCCATTTGCAAAATTTCATAGTCATGAAAAACCGCAAATCGCTAAATTATCCGAACTGGAACGCAGCATGACTAACGGTTCAAAAATTTCATCATAGTGCAATCCTTGCACTTGAGTTGGAAACCCTTTGCCACAGTCCGTGCTTTTAGGTATCTGGTTGTCCTTCTACAGAATGCTTTATTTGTAAAGCCATTTGCACTGAAGAGGCCGAACCTTATCAGGTAAGTCAACCAGATCCCATACGTCATTCTCATACATAGAGTCCATCTCGGATTGCATGGCGTCAAGCCATAGCTTAGAGTCGGAACAGGTCATGGCACTTTTATAGGTAGCGGGTTCGTTACTCTCTAGGAGTAAAACGTCATCTCTCTCATTCTCCTCGACCATACCAATGTATCTGTTTGGAGGAATAGAGTGTCTACCCGACCTCCTAGGTTCCAAAGGAATATTGACCGCAGCCGATGATGAAGGAACGGTTTCCTCCATTGATTGCTCGGTTGTTGGTTCTTGAATCTTCGACAGATCGAAGGTTCCATTACTTGTCCTATTCTCGAGAAACTCTTTCTCTAAGAACGTCGCACTAGCCGCAACAAAAACTCGATGTCGGTAGGCGAGTAAAAGTAATGACCAAACATCCCTTTTGGATAACCAATAAAGTATGTCTTGACCGATCGCGGGCCGAGCTTATCGTCAGGTCTCCACTTGACATAAGCCTCGCATCCCCAAACCCGAATAAGGACAAGTTAGGGACCATTTCCCTTCCATATTCATATGGAGTCTTGTCTACACTTTAGTAGACGGACTTCGGTTAAGTTATTAAGCAGCTGACAAGAGCCATAAACCATAACCCCACAATGAGTCATGTGACAGAACAGAACCGTGTGACCGCATCATGGTCGAACCAGATCAAGTAATGTTCGATTTCTCTCCGTTCGGACACACCATTCAATTGTGGTGTTCCGGTGGAGTTAACTGTATTACAATACCACAGTTTTTAAGGTGTTGATCAAACTCATTCGAAAGATATTCGCCACCACGATCCGAACGTAGTGCTTTAATCTTTCTATCCAGCTGGTTTTCAACCTTATTCTGGAATTCCCTGAACTTGTCAAAGGACTCACTTTTATGCTTCATTAAGTAGACATAACCATATCTACTCAAATCGTCCGTGAAAGTGATAAAATACCTATAGCCATCTCTAGCGTTGATTGACATAGGTCCACACACATCAGTAGGTATGAGTCCTAATAGGTCAGCAGCGCGCATTCCAACACCTTTGAAGGAAATTCGAGTCATTTTTCCTATGAGACATGATTCACACGTGCCAAAAGATTCATAGTCAAATGGGGATATAGTCCCATTGTCAATGAGCTTCTTCACGCGTTTTTCATTTATGTGTCCCATACGGCAAGGCCATAAATAGGTTTGATCTTTCCACCAACCGTTGCTTTCTTACTCTTACTCTCACCTGCATAATTATATCTGTGGTTTTGATCTAAAACATAAATCCCCTTCAATGAAACTGCGTTAACCATCAATTCAAGTTTGTTTAAATGAAAAAACAACTTTATCCTTTATTACAAACAAAACCGTCCTTATCAAGTACGGAAAGAAATAATATATTTAGATCAAACGTGTGGTAATAGTAACAGTTATTCAGAAATAACTCAATCCACATCGGGATTGATTACTAGTTCCCACTGAAACGCAGCGACCTTGCTCCATTCCACTCGCAGGTCACATCACCCTCACCCCTTGCAATGAGTTGTGATTTTTCTTAGGCCCGCAAAGATTACAACAATGAGAACACAACCAGTATCTAATCCCCCAAGTTCCGAAGCTTGCATGTTACTACTCAATATATGAATAAAAAAGAAGCTACCACAGAGAGACGCGGCCCCTTGGCTTTTATGTCCCTCACGGTACACGGGGCAGTTCCTCCTCCAATGCCCAAGCTTATGGCAATGGTGGCACTCCACGTTACCTTCATCGCTCTTTGTCTTGCCTTGTGAGCTACCGCTAGTCTCACCAGGCCCACTCTTGCCTTGCCCTGGCCTTTTGAATTTCGGCTTCCCTACAGCTAGGTTGGCCTTAGCCTTGCCCTTACCTTTGCCCTTGTTTGCAATCATGAGAACGTCCTGTTTCAGACTCCCACTCAATTTCAGATCACTCTCGGTCTGTACGAGAAGTGAGTGGAGCTGATGAAGACTCTTCTTCATATCATTCATATAGTAATTTGCCCTAAAAAGGGCAAAACCATCATGAAGTTAATGGAGAACGCGGTCAATGACGATCTTCTCATCGATTTTGCAACCAAGTGCCTCCAGTTTCTCGACATTCTCAATCATATCAAGAATGTGTGGGCTAACCGCTTGGACCTTCTGGAGTTTCGCCTCAAAGAAGCGACAGGTATGCTCATAGCTAACGATCCTCGGAGCTTTCGAGAACTCGTTAGAGAGCGTGGTGAAAATCTTATTCGCACCATGGGCAATGAATCACCTTTGCAAATTTGATTCCATTGAAAAGATGAGTACGTTCTTTATCGCACCCGCCTCCATCATGAAATCACTATAAGCAAGTGATTCATTGACTCCTGCATTGGGGTTGGGCGGTAGTGGCTCAGTCAAGTACTTGAGCTTACTGTCAGCAATGGCAGCATTCCGTAATGCCGCCTCCGAGTCCGCAAAGTTGGACCCGTTATTCTTCAGTCGCGTTGACTGATTCATATTGTCCATGAAAATCTTAAGCCAGGACTCACGTCCGAGCGTGGCACTTGGCATTGGGTCATCAGTATGGCCAGCCATTTGTTATTAGCAGTTATATCTGTATATAACGAATTCAAAAACTGTGAAAAAGAAAATAAATATGATAAGTATTCATCGTATTAAATTTAAGTCTAATGCAAAAACTGTTTAATGCGATGACTCGTGCATTTATACAATTGACCTCCCTCAAGAATTATATAAATGATCCCAAGACTCAATTTCTGTAAATTGATAAGCCAACCTCTTGGCTAATTCTACTTTTAGAATTCCTGGTCGATAAATTTCTGTAAATTCTATCTTTAGTCCATCATAATCACGAGATATTACTCGTACTATAATGTTGAGATAAAAATAGGTCAACACTCACTACTTACCCAACGTAGAAGGGGTCATATTATGACTTCCGACGAAGAAGGGGTTCATAGTAGTTTTCCCTATAAAGACTAGTCTCAATTTTAGTTATAGGGGAAGGTCCCATCATCTTAACTTTAATTCATTTTAAGTGAACGAATGTCTAGCAACTCGAGAATGATTTAAACTAAGGTGATGGCCCTAAAAGCGAGTGACATCTGTATGTCCATGATTAAATATTCAAACTATATGAATCATTTTTCATGCATTTTAGGTGGTTTGGTTTAGGCGGAATATGATGCAATTATCTATCATGTGAAAGAGAATGAAAGCGAGAAAATACGTAAACTATTACAACGGTCCTAGTGTGGCCTATCTACCAAAATGAACAGTAAATACAAGTTTGGAATCCATCCTTATGGACCCGAGAAGCTTGACTTGATGTTCCATCTTGGTCCATGTAGCGGGAGTGAGCATCCGATCTCCGTCTCTAGTCTTCTTAAAATTACATTTCAAAAATTACAAAAGTAAACCTATTTACATTCTAATTCCCAAAACATAATTAAAAGATAAAAGATACGAGATCTCAAAAATACATCCAAACCATGTTTCCATCATTACGAAAACATGATTAACTAAGGCCACACTAGGTATTACATTTTAAACCAATTGCAAAAATACGTAAATAAAATCATTCATTCATTCAAACAACATAAATAAAATGCATCAACTAAATAAATTATTCATTCAAGACATAATTCCGTAATTATGTAGAGTAATTTATCCAAACCACCTTTTAAACTGATTAAATTATGTGATTATTCCGTAATAAGTCACAAAATTCGTATCAAACAAATCCAACTTTAACATTATTTTAAACCGCTTTAAAATAATTAGGTATCATATAATTGTGAACCGATTCACAACAAACGAAAAAAAATTATATTTTTTTTTTCGGTACGGGTACTGTTCACAGCCAGGAAAAACAAAAAAAAAAAAAATTTTTTAAAACAACCCCTACGGCTGAAAAAACAGCAGCAGCCAAAAACAAAACAGCAGCAGCAAAAAAACAGAAGCAGCAGCAAAAAAAAAAAAAAAAAAAAAAAATTCGTTCGGGTTTTTTTTTTTCCCGGTTCAATAAACACAAAAAAAAAAAAAAAAACTTTGATGAATAGAAATTGTTTATGGTTGCTATTAGAACAAGATTAGCATATTAATTAATGAAACAGGATCAATCGTATATGCTAAAAACTATATAGCAAAAACAAATTTTTAATCTCGTCAACAAAACGAATCCATTTACGTTTTAATTTAATCTTTATTAAATCAAACATCTACAAATTTTTCATATGATTATTCTAACCGATTAAAATACAAATATGAAAAATCAAATGGAACAAGAACAACCAAAATCGAAGGCGGAAAAATTGAAACCACGCGGCACAAAAAAAATAGTCCGTGTAAAAAAATTTTCCGACACAAAACAAGATGCAAATTCCATAATATGAAATTCATAAAATATAATTTTGTAGCCTTATGCTCTGATACCACTTGTGGGAAAATATCCGTATATTTCACCTCTAAATTTCAGGATTATAACAAAATTATAAGATACGAAATAACGAGTCATATATGAAAATAACGATATAAATAAGAGATAAAAATCAACCTTTGGTCCTTGCAAATTGGCTTAAGAACAATATCAAAAGTATGATATCTCCTACTAGTTGCACCCAAAATGCTCCTTGATATGTCTTAATCGTGCTAGAACGATTAAACAAAAATTACCGCTAATTTTATGTGAGGTTTGATGATAGATCTAGAGAGAAAAATTGAGAGAAAAATCACCCTAGTCTTTGTATTTGTGCCGTCACATCTCTTGCCAAAAACCCCTAGGTATTTTTCTTTTTTATTCTCTCCTAATCATACTAGCTAGGTTTGCCTAAAATAAGAAATTGCAATTAGGATTATTTCCAAACCCATTTGGACCGAGTAGATATATCCATTTATTGCTTCATATTTTTCGGTCACACCTAGTAAATAACATCCATTGTATTATTATAATTATCGTCACTAATATCGTCATCTTATTAATAAGTCCACTCAACCTTTTGCAGTCGATTTATTAATACATGTCTGACAATATTTACAATAATTATTACGAGTAATACATTTGCTTAATTAAATATAACGGTTTATATTTAATCACGAATTAACTGATTAGTTCGTTTAAGCTAACATTATTTACATTAATTAAATATAACAGTTTATATTCAATTTACGAATTAACAGTTTAATCCGTCTATCATCATCATTTTTGACTAACCTTTTAGTCAAATACATCGACTAACCTTTTAGTCGTATAAGGCATCAATATGACTATATTATTCATATAATCACATCTCTCAGACACATCCTATAGGTGTGACTTATAGGGACCAGTTGATCACCGCCATAATAAAATGACAATAACGTCAAACTTCTAGCGAGCCAACCGTTATTGATAAACGTTAATCAACTGATTATTATACAAAGTATACCCTGTGAACCTACAGAGATTTATTTATGTTATTGCACTAACTGTGGAGGACACTGGCTCCAACAATGTGTGATACGTTTTTGAAATTTATGAAATTGGAGGTTCGGGTTTGGTGAAACCGGTGGTGACTGATTTTTCGAGGCTTGAATCGAAATTGGATGTGTTTATGGGAAAATTAATGGAGCGCCTTGATGCGCAAGATAAGAAAATTGATGCGGTTGTTGAAAGAATTGTAAAAACCGTGGCTATGGGGAACACTAGCTCCACCCGTGACCATGTCGGTTCAGGTGTGAATGGTGAGTTGTGGAGTTGGATGACGGGAGTTGATGGTTGCCTAGCCAAATTAGAGAGGAATGTTGTCGATATTCGACAAGAGATATTTAGGCAACGAGATCGGATGCAATTCTTGGTTAGCCAAGGAGGTGCATTGGTGAAGAGTGGTTCGGACATGCGTGAGGGTATGCACACTATTCATGATGCGATGGAGGCTCTTTCTTTGAAGGTTCAGAACTTCGATGTATGCCTCACCGCCCAAGCTAATCATGTATCGACGTGCCTTGATCGTCTTTCTACTCTTGAGTACCGTACCCGGCCCGATTACATTGACCCCAACATCATTCGCCAACCCAATTTGCCTTGATCTTCTTATCTTAGCTTGTTTGTTTCTTAAACTACTTAACCATTCGGACCATTTTGGCTTTATATTCTCTATCCTATTCGGCCCAATTGGCAATTAACAATCTTATTGTGGTTTGTAGTTTTTATTGACATTTGATATTTGATTTTGCTTGTATATATCGTTTAGTATTGCGTATTTTGCATATCTATTTCTTGCCTTGGAGTATGTTATTCTAGTCATCTTATATCCTTGTTCTTGTCTTTTGAATGATGCCAAGAGGGGGAAGAAATGATATGATTTGAGTCTTTGTTTAAGCTTGCTCCTTGTCAAGAATCGTTATCTCTTAAATTCTTTCAAGTTATAACTTTGGCTAAGTTGTTATGTTCTTGCGATCAAAGTTGCTATAACTTTGGGAGTGTTTTGTTGAGGGGGAACCATACTTAGTCACTATGTTAAGAGATATCATAAGAGACTTTTCATCATCAAAAAGGGGGAATTTGTTGGACCAATTTATAGTTTTGATAATGACATGTGGTTACTTGATAATGTGCTTTAATTGATATATCATATGCGTGTAATTGTGTGCTTTAGTCTTATCATAGCTAACAACAATTACGAGAAGGAAGATCAAAGTTATAACAACTTCAGGAATAACTTTGAAAGTTTACATGGAGGTTATAGCTACTCAATCATAACTTTAAAGAAAAATGCTTCAAACAAGATCTACTTCAAATAACACAAGACTCAAGATGGAGAGTCTTTGTGATCAAGATGAAGAGATGATCCGTATACTGAAGATCTTTGTGAAGATTAGATAGTATAGGTCGTCATTCGGTAACTATTCCATTCAAGTGATTTTAAGTTCAAAGTTATAGCTTTAGCCTGTAACTTTGAATGATAAATGTTGATGCATGATTTTGGAAATAAAATATTTTAAATGTTTTCAAAAGTGAAAGAGTATTTTTATATTTATCAAAACTTTTAATAGAGAATATATTTATGAGATTCTATTGGTTAGTAATACAACTTATGGGTTGTCATGCTACCTAGGGTTTCTAATATATTATATCTCAATTTGTTGTTAGCTTAATAAGCCCACCTAGGGTTTGAGCCACCTAGGGTTTCGTGTAAACCTAGGTTTGTGCCTCCTAGGGTTTCGTGTAGCTTAGGAATTTCGGCCTCTATAGGTTGTTTTCCTTGTTTACCTTAATCTAGGATTCTACTATATCTTTACAACAATATTTTGAGATATAAAGATAAATATATTTATATAAGATAAACCAAATAATATTTTGAGATAAAGATATTTCTAAAAGATAAAGTAAATATTATTTTAAGATATTAAAGATAAATATCTTTCTTAAATATTAAGCTAGGGTTTTAGATCTATTATGCTTCTTTTATTATAAATACTGTTGGACCTATTTTATAATTTTGATAATGACATGTGCTTACTTGATAATGTGCCTTAATTGATATATCATATGCGTGTAATTGTGTGCTTTAGTCTTATCATAGTTAACAACAATTACGAGAAGGAAGATCAAAGTTATAACAACTTCAGGAATAACTTTGAAAGTTTACATGGAAGTTATAGCTACTCAGTCATAACTTTAAAGAAAAACGGTTCAAACAAGATCTACCTCAAATAACACAAGACTCAAGATGGAGGGTCTTTGTGATCAAGATGAAGAGATGATCCGTATACTGAAGATCTTTGTGATGATTAGATAGTATAGGTCGTCATTCGGTAACTCTTCCATTCAAGTGATTTTATGTTCAAAGTTAAAGCTTTAGCCTATAACTTTGGATGATAAATGTCGATGCATGATTTTGGAAATAAAATGTTTTAAATGTTTTCAAAAGTGAAAGAGTATTTTTATATTTATCAAAAGTTTTAATAGATAATATATTTATGAGATTCTATTGGTTAGTAATACAACTTATGGGTTGTCATGTTACCTAGGGTTTGTAATATATTCTATCTCAATTTGTTGTTAACCTAATAAGCCCACCTAGGGTTTCGTGTAAACCTAGGTTTGTGCCTCCTAGGGTTGCGTGCCTCCTAGGGTTTCGTGTAGCTTAGGAATTTCGGCCTCCATAGGTTGGTTTCCTTGTTTACCTTAATCTAGGGTTCTATTATATCCTTACAACAATATTTTGAGATATTAAAGATAAATATATTTCTAAAAGATAAAACAAATATTATTTTAAGATATTAAAGATAAATATCTTTCTTAAATATTAAGCTAGGGTTTTAGATCTCCTATGCTGTTATTATAAATACTCCTTCACATCTCAAGCATGACATACACGACTACATACGAAATACACAAGAACTACCCGGCACACCTACTATTTGTGTTGATTTTCCAAAATCGTTTTAAAGCAAACCTTTGAGCAAAATATTTATTATTTTTAGTGTTTGTTTTTATAAAGAGTCGTGCATCAATTATTATCAATCGCTTGCGTGAAATACGTTATTGGATAATAGTACATCATTATAATCTTACAATTCTTTAACCGGAATCTGTGTGAGTTATATTGTACTTTCTTATTAACGTAAGATAGTATAGAGTATTTAGCGATACTCACCTTGAGTTATAATCATAGTTGATTATACGAGTGGGTTGATAATTTTTGTAATCCGTAAAAAGGTACTAAGAATTATTAATCGAGAATAGTGGACGTAGGTTTCAACGTGTGAAACTGAACCACTTCAAAAATTCGTGTGCCTCTCTCTACTCTCTTTACTTTTCGTTATTTCGTTACTTACGCTTACTTTGATTAATTAATTAGTTGATTTTAATCTATAAGATCAAATAATTAATTACATATCATATAAATCGAAAAAGTGAGACTAGTTTTTAATACTCAATTTCCCCCCCCCCCCCCCCCTCTTTCGTATTTGATCAATAGACTCTACAAATACTCCTTCACATCTCAAGCATGACAGACGCGAAATACACAAGCATCACACGACACACATACTTGAGAGTATTTTCCAAAATCGTTTTAAAGCAAACCTTTGAGCAAAATATTTATTATTTTTAGTGTTTGTTTTTCAAAAGAGTCGTGCATCAATTATTATCAATCGCTTGAGTGAAATACGTTATTGGATAATATTACATCATTATAAGCTTACAATTCTTTAACGGGAATCTGTGTGAGGTATATTGTACTTTCTTATTAGCGTAAGATAGTATAGAGTATTTAGCGATACTCACCTTGAGTTATAATCATAGTGTTGATTATACGAGTGGGTTGATAATTTTTGTCATCCGTAGAAAGGTACTAAAAATTATTAATCGAGAATAGTGGACGTAGGTTTCAACGTGTGAAACTGAACCACTTCAAAAATCGTGTGCCTCTCTCTACTCTCTTTACTTTTCGTTATTTCGTTACTTACGCTTACTTTGATTAATTAATTAGTTGATTTTAATTCATAAGATCAAATAATTAATTACATATCATATAATTCGAAAAAGTGGGGCTAGTTTTTAATACTCAATTACCCCCCCCCCCCCCCCCCCCCACCCCCTCTTTCGTATTCGATCAATAGACTCTACAATAAGTGTACACCATTTTAACCACCAACCACCACTGGACTCCACCACCAACCACCACGCTCACCCCACCGTTGATGTCATTAATCCTCCGCAACGGGGCTGAATGCCCCACGGCCACTCGGTTGAGAATTTCCGCATCCTAACTCCAGTACCTACGTATAAATTCAAAATGACCCATCCTAATTAATTAATTAATTAATTAAATTTTGACCAATACTAAGACTAGTTATCCAATTCATAACATAAAAAGAACAAGGATAGAAAAAAAATCAAATTGAGAATGATAGTAATAATTAATCAATAACTTATTTGGATTCCAATTGTAATCATAATTGTGACACCCTCAAATTTGCGGAAAGAAAAAAATAATTTAATACATAACGAAGGGTGTCATAAATAAAAAGGTTCATAAAAAAAGGAAACTAATATTATACATAAAAATTCTACAAGACGGGAGACATATCTCCCGTAAAAATACGGAAATAAAAGAGTGTATAATAATATACAATCTAAGAACCGAATATAGGTCCAAGGTAAATACTTCGCTCGCTAGCTCGTCAATGTACCCCAAATATGCATTCACCACCTTTTCGACCGCATTAAATATAAACACGGAAGCCACAGTCAGTGGGGAGTAACTCCGAGTTCTCCCAGCCACGAAATGTCGAGTTTAATGAAACATGAATAACATAAAAGCAATGTATATGGAAAATACACAACTTAAACATATATGATATGCTTTTCATGTTATGAAACAAATAACTAACACATAACCTATCATGTGAAAGCTATCATGTGAATCCGATAATAAAGTATAACTCGAGGTAGGGAAGCTGGTATGCTGGCTCAGCGGTTACCAAGTAACATGGCCCTGATCCACTCAAACCCTAATCAACACGTAATCATGTGAATCAGTTAACAACCGTTAATCCAAACTCTATCAATCCTAGCCGGCTTGCATCTCACCTTCTAGAACTCATAGAATCATACATACATGAAAGACCAATCCTTCTACAAACAGGCATAAGTTCTTAGCACAGTCAATAGTCGACTTCTGTAACTCGCGGCTATACCACAAGGTAGGAAAACATCCTAGTCCTAGACTGATCAGACCTAGCGACAACAGCTATTCCATTCCCCGTCTCATGACATAACCGTACCCAAGAAACTCTGCTAGGCGACCCCCTAAGCAGAGATGGCTAGTACTTAAGCTGGCTCCCTTCCCAAAGCGGAACTCTTAGGATGCCATGCCCCGACTTGGGGATAAGCCCCCCAGGCCCGGGACACAAAAGCTATCAAGCAGTGAACTCCATATGCTCGTTAAAGATAGTACGGGCCTATCAATGTCATGGTCCAAGATACCCATTTAGAATTAGAATGGTCAAGACGCCATATACTCATAATTCTCTATGGGTACTTAGTCAACACGACACCAACCATATAATCAAACAGTCAAGGGAAAAACATCCTATCATGTGACTAATTGCATATAAATCATAATCAAATATCATATCGCCTCATATCTACTAAGGCTAATTTCACAATTAATAAACCTTACCTGAAGACAAATCCCGAACCGAGTCCGCGACGGGTCATCAGTCAAAACGGGGCTGACTAGATCAGAGTTTGACCAAACCCGTTTGGTCAAACCGGCTAGAAACAGAGTCTTAGCCATTTAGGCTTGAACATAAGAACATCATATTCATTTCATGCTATTTTATTCTAATTTCTAACATGTGAATTATTAATTCTTACGAAAACCGCTTGACTTAAAGGATATCAAATTAAACTACAATCTCATGCTATAATTTCTAACCTGTGAGAAATAATAATATTATGAAAACCGTTTAATTAAATTTACTTATTAAAATTTCCCACTTGCTAAATATTACAAAACATGATATAATAATAACACTAAACTCAAAAACCGTCACAAGCCCAAAGGAGGCTCACGGGTCAGCCAAGACCGGACCGGGCCGAGACTGAACCGGGTATGGGCTGGTTTGGGCCTGTTTTGGTCAACATTTCTAAAATCGTTTCTTAATATTTCCCGCATGCTTAACATATTTAAAACCCGTCAAAACAACAACAAAACAATCAAGTATCGACACAAGCCCAAAGACCAATTAACGGACCAACCAAGACCGGGCTGGACCGGGCCTGAACTGGGTCTTAACCGGGCTGAACCGGCCACCATACACGTCCACCATACACGGCCACCTCCAACAAAAATCCAAATTTATTTCTAACATGTTTTAATTAACAACCATCCATTTTAACAACCAATTCAACCATTATTCATACAAAAATTATGATTATGAACAAATCATCCAACATGTCAAAAACACTAAATATGGTAAATATTCATAAAACTTAATAATAATAACAACCTAGCATGTTACTACTTAAAACCGTAAATAACAATAACAACAACTAAAGTATGTGACATTAATTCGTCGAGTAACTCGGTAATCGTTACCTTAGCTAGCAGAAAACCATGTAGCACCAAAATATGAACTAAAAACCCGTCTACTAATCTTCTTCTAAAATATACGAGTCACCAAACTCGTCTTCATAATCTTCTCCTATAAGAAATGACAAAAATAACATTATTAGAATTAAAACTTGATTTCAACAATTAAAATGTTGAAAACGATTTTGTCGGAATTGAAAATGAAACGTACTCGGAGATGAAGAGCGGAGAGGAGACTTTAGAAATATAATTTAGAACGGATTTGACCAAGTAACGAAGGTTTTGTGACGATTTTGCTCAAGAACGATCAAGAACACCAAGAACACGAAGAACGATTGTGATTATATTAAAGAAGGTATTAAGTAGATATTAAGTTGATTTAAGGTAAAATAGAAAGATAATTAATGAGTAAGAGAGGAGGTTGGGCCATGTAGTTATAGAGGATTAACGGGAGTCGGGTTTTGAACTTGTTGTTACGGGATTGACTCGGGTTTTATAAATATATTATGGTAAATATCTAAATATTATTAGATATTATGTTAGTTTAATCAAATATCTAGATATTATTAGATATTATGTTAGTTTAATCAAAAGAAAGGAAAAAATCTAATCCTAAGAGAAGAGGGAAGAGGCGTGTGGAGGTGGAAGGAATCGGGTCTGTTTTTAAGCGATTTGCGGAGTTTAAGTTGACAGATCGATAAAGTTACAAATATCTTAGATATTTCACTACAAAATCAAGTTCGTTTTGCGACGGAATATTCCGTCGCTAAATAGGGAATTTCCGTCGCTAAAGACTGATTTGCGACGGATTTGCGACGGATAGTGTCCGTCGCTTATTTTCGTCGCAAACAGCAGTAATTGCGACGGATTAATCCGTCGCACATTTTTGCGACGGAAAATCCCGTTTTGCGACGGAAATTCCGTCGCAACTGTTGACTGAAAGTTTGACTTGACTGCCTCCTGTTCAGCCAAGTCAAACATAAAGTCAACAATTGCGACGGAATTTCCGTCGCAAAACGTGACTTTCCGTCGCAAATGTTGACTGAATGTTTGACTTGACTGTACAGGTGGCAGTCAAGTCAAACATATAGTCAACATTTGCGACGGAATATCCGTCGCAAAAGTTGGAAATTCCGTCGCAAATATTGACTTTACGTTTGACTTGGCTGTAAGTCAGTCAATGTTTGCGACGGAATTTCCGTCGCAATAATGCCTGTATTTTCCCGGACCTGCCTGTTTCCTGCATCCCCTTATACGCGTTAAAACGACAAAAAACCTGCAAATTACAGAAGTTTTCCAGCAGTTACGCGTCCAACAAAGTTACTAATGTAACACAAAACCGAACAAAGTTTTGATTTTATATCATAAAAGTAATTAAAGTTTTACAAATAAAAGGTTCAAAGTACCCCAAATAGTTAACTAATCACTCAAGTCAGTGGAGTGATTGGAGGGAAAGGAGGGAAAGGGGTGAATGGGTTGGACCTAGCATTATCGCCCCTATCATCATCAAAGTCGTCTCGACCCTGGTTAGGACCTCCAGTTCTGCAGTTTTGAGTAGAATTTCTTGCAACCTGACTCAAGTACTCTTCTATAGCTGCAATCCTTTGAGCCTGCTCGTCGCGCTCTTGTCTAAGTGCAGCATTCTCCTTTGACAGCTTAGTAGCCAAACCTTGGTTGCCCTGAGTCGGGTTTGAGGTAGCAACAGGGTGCCTATGATGGTCAAACAAAAACTTCGCCGCTGGTCCCAATCCGTAGCATCTTCCTTTCTCGTCAAATCCAGTCTCCTCATAATAGATCTCATTATCGTCGATGTTTTCGACTCCTTGAGTTTGAAGCTCAGACTTCTTTGATATGATCTTATTCTGCATCACAAACAAGTTCAGAATTAGTAATTGTCATTTAAATTAAGTAGTTAATGTAATTAAATATATAAATGACAAATTAAACATAAATCACTTAACAAAAAAATGCATAACTTACATATAGTTGAGCTGGTTTTTTTGATAACCATCCACGGAACGGGTGCTTCTTTGTCTTCTCTAAGACTTGCACCGCATTTGGGATACCAGTTGAAGATTTATCGACCTACAATTTAAATACTTGTTAGTATAACATATATATAAGTATTAATTTATAATTAGATAAATAAATAAAAAATGAAAGAAGTTTTAGATTTACCATTTCGTCCATGATTCTCAAGGTGTTTTTTCTACCCATAATGTGAGTAGGCAACGCCTTTCCCTTCTCTTCACATCCCGATCTACGATTAGCCGCGCCTGATTGAGATCTCACAACGAAACCAGGATCTTCGACAGGCCTCTTCTTAAGCTTTCTAAACAAGTCCAAAGGAATCCAACTCGGCCTGTGCTCCTCGTCTTTCTGCGAGGCTCGGTAGATCATATGACGTAAACGGGTCTTCATGGCGTCTTCCCAAGATTTCCTTACCATATCTGTATGGCGAGGATCGAAAGAAACCTTTTGCTGTCATGATTAAAAGCATAAAGTTAGGAAAATATTAAGTGAATAAATAAAAAAATAAAAATCAATAACAAAGATAAATTGAGAAAAACAAATTTAAATAGATATAATTATAATATTTTAAATAATTATACCTCAAACCAGTTCCACCAAGACGACCGCAAATTATTTGACGCCTCTTTCCAACATGGCGCATGCTGCTTGTACCCGCAGATTATGGTCTCCGAGATCAGTTTAACCACATCTGCGTCACTGAACCTGAAATTAATAGTCATAGTTAAATACATACATTATATATAAATATTATGATTTTTGAATAATCATAATTATGATTAAACAATTAAAGTAAAAGTGAACTAGCCTTACCATACACCTGTTTCCTCATCCGGATCGAGGCGGACTCTGCGAGTAGTAGTCTCCACCGGTGGCGGTGGCGCGTTCCTGTCATTCACTCGTTCATTCTCATCCTCCTGCCCTCTGTTTCCTACATTACTAGTACTACCTCTTCTTCGTCCTCCCGCCATATAGAGAAAAACTAAACTATTCAAAGTTGTCATGAATTAACAAACATGTATGTACAATTAAATGACAAGAAACTATATATTGGTATTAATAAATAATAAAAACTATAAATTGTTTTACAAACGACCACACATATAGAAAAAGTAGTTTCAACTAATATAAGAATTAGAAATAATCTTATTCATCATCACTACTTAAATATTGGTTTTCGGAAATGTTGTATTTAAAAAGGGAGTCTATAAAATCTTCTTCTTCCTCTTTATCTTCTTCTTCCTCAACGGGAAAATTTTCACCATGGCACACCCAATCATAATAGTCATCACAAAAGCCCCAAAGCCCTAGGTGTTTTCGTACTTCTTGTTCGACTAAAAATTTGCGATTTCTACACTTTACACATGGGCACCTAATTTCCTTACATCTACCGTAATCTTCTTGATTCTTAACATAATTAATGAATTCATTAACGCCCATTACAAACTCCTGCCTTAATTTTTTATTACAATCCAATCTTTCATACATCCATGCCCGTTGTACTCTTTTCATTTCAAATCTACATACACGTTTATAATTATTATTATCGACTTAAATAAATATTCAAAACAATAACAACAAGAACTAAAAGTTTACTAATAGCAACAATAACAACAATAACTACTAATAATAGTAACAATAACTCCTATTACACAAACAAACAACAAACAACAAACAACAAACAACAAACAACAAACAACAAACAACAAACAACAAACAACCTCCAACCTCCAACCTCCAACCTCCAACCTCCAACCTCCAACAACAACAACAACAACAACAACAACAACAACAACTCCAACCTCCAACAACAACAACAACAACAACAACAACAACAACAACAACAACAACAACAACAACAACAACATCTTCCACCTGCAAAAAAAAAATAATATTCGAGTTCATGGGGTCCTTATCTCTCCAACCTAAACCCATCTTTGAATCTTTCATACCATTAATAAATACTAATCATTTAATTAATTGTTATGAGACGAAAATTTGGCAGCAATTCCCTACAGTTCTCCAAATACACAATGTTGAATGACTTGTCACTCTCCATATGTATTCAGAGAACATTAAAGGAACTGTCAACCAAACTTAATCGTCAAATAACAATTAAAAAAATGATTAGTATTTACCACCTAAATGGCATTAAAGATTAAAAGACAGTCCCAAAACGGGGACTATTCAAGAATTACACCTAATGCGTAATTCTTGAACGGGTACTAAGTCTATCATATATGAACAACATTTCCTTAATAATTGTGACAACAGTAAAGCACGACAAATGACCGGGACGGAGGGAGTAATAATAATTATCTATATTAATAATTACAACAATTCAAAGGAGGGAGGGTGGCAGTGGGGTGGGGGTGGGGGTGGGGGCGGCGGCAGGGAGGTGGCGGCGGCAGGGAGGGGGTGGCGGCAGCAGGGAGGGGGTGGCGGCGGCAGGCAAGGGGAGGGGTGTTAGATCTGAAAAATCAAATTAAGAAGAGGGAGAGAGATAGAAAGAGGGGCGTACCAATTGAAGGCTCCGGTGGTGTAGGTGGTGGTTCCGGTGGTGTTTGTGGTGGCTCCGGTGGTCTTGGGTTAGGGTGGCGCCGGTGAGGTATTAGGTAGAGTTGACGGATTTTTAATTGGTTTATGTATAATGATATACGGGGAAAGAGTTGCTGCTAGTTATATCAAAAAAACCTTGCGACGGAATTTCCGTCGCAAATTTTATTATTAAATAATATTTGCGACGGAATTTCCGTCGCAGGAAGATAATTTCCGTCGCAGACAGAAATGCCACCTGGCTTTGCCAGTTGTGATATTTCAGTCAATTATTTGAATTTGCGACGGAAGTTCCGTCGCAACATCCGTCGCAGTCTTATAAATTGCGACGGAACTTCCGTCGTAGAGGTTCCCGCCATGTTATTTTTCTAGGCGCCATGGCTGGAAACTATGCTACAGAATATCCGTCGCAATTCCGTCGCAAGATTCTATTTCCGTCGCAGGATCCGTCGCAAAGGTTTTTTTGCTACGGAATTCGTGTCCGTCGCAAATATTCCGTCGCTAATGAAATACTTTTTTGTAGTGTTTGTATTAGTTTAATCAAGTTTAAATCAAAAGATCTAAAATGAGGGAAAAAGCTGTTTTGGGCGTGTGGCACATGTAGGAGTCGGGTTTCGGGTTTGTTTCGGGACTTAAGTTGACTCGGGAATAGTTAAATGAAGTTCAGGTTTAAATCGTATAACTTACTCTTTAATTCCAAATAAATTCAAAATAATTATATTAAATTATCAAATTCAAATAAATCGTAATAAATTAAAATAAAATAAATTTATTATTTTTCAAATATAATTTCTGTCTTTCAAATTACGGGTTGTTACAGAAAAACTGTTTAATGCGATGACTCGTGCATTTATACAATTGACCTCCCTCAAGAATTATATAAATGATCCCAAGACTCAATTTCTGTAAATTGATAAGCCAAGGCTAATTCTACTTTTAGAATTCATGGTCGATAAATTTCTGTAAATTCTATCTTTAGTCCATCATAATCACGTGATATTACTCGTATTATAATGTTGAGATAAAATAGGTCAACACTCACTACTTACCCAACGTAGAAGGGGTCATATTATGACTTCCGACGAAGAAGGGGCTCATAGTAGTTTTCCCTATAAAGACTAGTCTCAATTTTATTTATAGGGGAAAGTCCCATCATCTTAACTTAAATTCATTTTAAGTGAACGAATGTCTCGCAACTCGAGAATGATTTAACTAAGGTGATGGCCCTAAAAGCGAGTGACATCTGTATGTCCATGATTAAAATATTCAAACTATATGAATCATTTTCATGCATTTTTATTAGTTTAGGTGGTTTGGTTTAGGCGGAATATGATGCAATTATCTATAATGTGATGGAAAGTAAACGAGAATGAAAAACGTAAAAAAAAACATGTCCTAGTTTGGCCTATCCTACCAAAAAGAATGAAATACAACTTGGAATCCAACTGATTGGACCCTCGAAGCTTGACTAGATCACCCTTCTTGGTCCATGTAGCGGGAGTGAGCTCCAATGTCCATCTTTAGTCTTCTTTGAAATTACAATAAATAAGATTACATTGATCCTATTTATTACATACTAATTTCAAAACCCAAAACTAAAATAATGGAGATTCAAGATCTCAAATTACATCCAAGACTATGTTACCATCATTACGGTAACACAATCTACTAAGGCCACACTAAGTTACAACTGATTGTAAAAATACGTTAAAGATTCATTCAAACAATCCAAAAGAAATTATAAAAGCACCAACTAAAATAAAACATACAAGACAAAATACATTTATTACGATGTTTTATTATCCAAACCACCCTTTTAACATAGATTATAATTATGTAGTGATTCTGTAATTACCACATTAATTACAATCTCCATTCATTTTACAGATAAAATGAACCATCCTAAAACATTTCAAACTGCTTTAAAATGTAATATATTTAGCATATGTGAACCGTTTCACATTAACTATACACAATCCGAATGATGTACAATTAAAGGCCCAAAAGACTTTGAATACGGCGGAAAAACAGTAAATTTTTTAGCAGAAACTTTTCGGCAAAACTGGTCCTTATCGACATAATAGGGAAAAATTAATATCCTTTCAAATGATAAACTCATTCAACATCATTTCCATTTTCATTTTAATCTAATCTTTATTAAATTAAAACATCTACAAATCTGTTGTATGTTATTTTAACATATTAAAATAACAAAACAAATCTAAATGAAAACGAATACGAAAGGAAATACGATTCTGAAAGAAGCTCGATCGAGAAGAAATTAAACAATTAAGTCTCTCGATCGTAAAGAAAACGTGTCGATCGAGTATATTGTTTACTCGATTGACTAATTCTTCGTAGTCGACAAACAGGGACCTCGATCGAGTAAAAACATCACTCGATCGAGACACTAAAGTCCTCGATCGAGCGAATCAAGCTTCTCGATCGACCTACAATTTGAGAAGAACAAAACTGCTCGATCGAGACACACGAGAACTCGATCGAGACAAAAACTCTCAAAAACCTCTCGATCGAGATACTCAAGTCCTCGATCGAGACAAACACACAGCAGGAAAAACCAGTTTCGTTTTATGAAATCAAAATTAAAACAATTTCGTGGCCTATGCTTTGATACCACTTGTGGGAAATCGGTATTACCACAATACAATTATTATAGGATTATAACGAAAAAGTAATAACTTGATTATACTAGTCATAAACGAAAACAAGAATAAGAGTAGAGATTTAGAAATCAACCTCCGGTCCTAGCAATTGGCGTAAAGAACAGAGATATCAAGGTAGATGTCCTCCTAATCGTTGCACCCAAGATTGTATGAGATATGCCCTTCTCCTTTGCTAGAAAGAGAACCAAAAGTTACTGTTAACCTTTTGGTTTTGTGTTGTGTGTGTGATGTCTGTTGAGATGGAGGCACCCAGTAAGAATAGAATTAGGTTTTGAATTTTCTACTCTCCTTCTATGTCTCATGGCTCATTGTAGGTTTTTATATGAGGAGATTTTGTCTCCTCAAAATAACTACCCATTAACCGAAAAACAGAGTGTATCTGGATACTTTTGTTTCGGTTATCTTAGCTTCCAATATAATGTAATATATTATAATCGTCGTTTTACATGGACCGACATTATAATCCATCATTAATTATAAATATCCGTATATTTATAATTTGCCAATTAATTATAACGGTTTATGTTTAATTAGCTTACATTATATACAACAATTAAATATAACATTTTATATTCAATTTACGAATTACAGTTAATTCGTCTCAGCTAACTTTATTTAATCATTATTAAATAATTGTCTCATCATCACATTGACTAACCTTTTAGTCAAATACACTGACTAACCTTTTAGTCATAAAATAGGGCATCAATATGATCATTTTCTCAAATAATCACATCTCTCAAACACATCCTATAGGTGTGACTTTTAGGGACCAGTTGATCACCGCCATCTGTATGACAATAACGTCAAACTTATCTAGCAAGCCAACCGTTATTGATAAACGTTAATCAACAGATTATTATACAAAGTATACCCTGTGAACCTACAGAGATTTATTTATGTTATTGCACTAACTGTGGAGAACACTGGCTCCAACAGTAAACTCCAAACACATGGAACATATCTTTAGTCCTTCGCAAGTACTAAGGATGTTCTTTATGGCTATCAAGTCACTCTCACTTGGATTTGATTGCAAATGATTCGTCATGCTTAAAGCATACGAAATGTCGGATTGAGTACACATCACAGCGTATATAATTGATCCCGCATCGGAAGCAAAATGAATCAATTATCATGTGTTTAACTTCCTTGAACTAATTAAAGATCTTATCAACATAAGACTTTTGCCTTAATGCTAATACCCTTTTAGATTTATCTGCATAAACCCAGATATCTAAGAGATGTATTCTACTTCTCCAAAATCATCTAAAATGATTAATATGTCTCCATATATAAAACTGATTCGCACCACATTACTCCCACTGAACTTCATGTATCAACATAATTCCTCGAGATGTTGAGAAATATATTATGACATGATTGACACACTAAATCCAACTTTTTAGTGCTTACTTAAGACATCCTCTTAAGCTTGCAAAATTAACTTAAGATAATTAGGATCTACGAACCCACAAGTGAATATAAAATATTCAACCTCTTCTAGAATCGTATTCAAGAAGGTGGTTCTTGAGATCCAATTGTCATCATACTATTATGAAATGTTGTAATCACTAAGTATATTCGAATGGATCGAAGAATTAAGGTTGGTGCAAAACTCTTTGCCTACCAATTTATCTTTGAAAACATTTTAATGTTCATCCATGCAATTTTCGATCTTAAAAATCAATTTACATTGAAGAGGTCGTACTTCTTCAAGTAAAATTTACCAAGTCACATACCTGACCATCATGCATGGAGTCCATTACGAATCGCATGACTCTAAGCCATAGCAAAAAGTTGGGACTAGAAACAGTCTTTTATAAGTCACAAATTAGAATTCATCACTATTAAGGAGTGATAAAATTCCACCTGACCTCTTAGGTTCCGAAGAAACAACTACTGAACAAGCAATGAGGAAACTTTTTCCGGACCATATGCTCAATTTGTGGCTCTTGAAACATTTTCTCCCACTCTGTCTTATCAAGAAATAATCGTATTTTTATTGAAAGACAACATCACAAGCCACAAATGCTTTGTTCTCGTGGTTAACGTAAGATTATTGAGCACTTGTTTCATACGGATAACTTACAAATTAGGTACACTACCTATCCATATCGTATATGAAATAAAATCCGACTGTTTTAAATGTGCTTAGATATGGTGGGAAAAGAAATAGCAGACAAAATAATAAAATCCCAAAGTTAGTCAAGTGGCTCAGATTAACTTGACAAAGACAAAACCATATCGCATAAGCATCTGTTTCTCTATTCAACAACACCTTATCTCATAATGTATGTTAGAGAAGTTCACTCGTGAAACTATTTCACAATACTTTTTGTGAAAATCAAAGTCAATACTTAGATATTTATAGTTATGTTTTAGTCGTAAGTCCTTGATCTAATACTCTTAGTGGTTAACTACTTCACATTGAAGCTCTTTGAACTTTTCAAATATTTCTCTTAGCACCTCATTAAGTAGAACCAAACACAATATCTACTTAAATCGTCGGTAAATAACGTGAAGTAGTTATTACCATCTCTAGTTGTGTTTGTTATTGGACCACGCATATTCTTATGTAATAGGGTCAATAACTTACTAGTTCGATTTCCTTTTCAACAAAAGGGCACGAATCATCTTGCCTTGAATACAAGAATCACACACAGCATAAGATTCAAAATTAAATATTTTAGATGTGCTACACAATGCAGAATTAAGATTAGATTTGGGTCACCAATTTTGAGCCTTTTTCAATCTATATGACAAGTAATTTTTAGTTTTAGGTCAAGAATATAATTACCTTTGATTGGTATGGGATAACCATTGACCAAGTATAGGCATAAAATGATACAACGCTTGTTCCATTCAAAAAAACGAAACACTTATGTTGTACACTAAAGTGGATACTATATTCTTTATTTAGAGGTCATGTACATAATAACTTTTATTATAGTATACCTCTAAATCCAAAACTAGATTGATAACATTATATTTTTTATATGTCTCTATAGAAATAAAACTACAATAGTTATGTTTCCCTTGTAGGTTGACATTTAATCATGGCTAGTCGTCGCACGAATCGTTATTATATGCATTGAATACACTGATGAGAACCATAATAGGTATCTAATACCCCAAAATTGCATTTAGCAAAATAAATGTCGATCATATAGATATTATGGGTGAAAATAGTACACCCAATTTCTAACTCTTTAGAAAACGTGGGGCAGATTCTTTTCTTGTGTCCTACACTGAAAGAATAGAATCATCAAAGCTTGGGTTTGACACCTTGCTTGGATTTTGACTTTACTATTCAAAGTAGACTTGCCTTTTTCCCTCGCCTTGTGCCAACATCGTGCCAACCTACTCTTGAACCTCGTCTTATTCTTAACAATTAAGAATATGAACATCCCTCTTAGAGTTCCTACTCACTTTTATGAATCTCTACCTAGACAAGTAGATTAGAACTATTATGAAGATTATTCTTCATTTCATTATGAAGATTAGAACTATTAAGAATATGAACATCCCTCTTAGAGCTCCCACTCACTCTTATTCTTAACAATTAAGAATATAAACCTTTCATGAAGTGACTACGGTATTTAGTTAATCATGAATTCAAATAAATCGAAAACATAGTCATCCCAACTGATTTGGCCTCTTTTGAGGTAAGCCTCGATAAGGAGCATTATGACGACATACCAAAAATTACAAATATTTTCTTTGGAGCAAAAAGATTGATGTACCATAAGAAGACGTCACAAAAAAATTCAAAACGTTTTTGACTAAGTGTGACTTATTTGTAATCACTTCATAAGAGACATTTGCAATGGTGAATATGAGGATCAAAAGGAAAAATTCATTTTGTCTTTAGCTATGGTGTTTTAAACGGAGATTTAAATCGCAATCAAAATGCTACTGTATAAATAAATGGAAACTCCTTTCCACGATTGAACGGATTTACAAGTTTGTAGAAGGATGAAATATTTGTCATTGCGCGAATAAAATAATTCTCTTGTAAAACAATTTTAACAAGTTTAGCATTTATTTAATGACCCCTCACTAAATTATATAAATGATTCCAACGCCCATCTTTAGACAAACAATAGTCATCGTATGCTACCTTTATCTAAAAATGGTAATTCATTACTTGACTAATTCTACCATTAGAACTCGTGGTTGACGGATTTCAACTAAATCCATCTCCTAGTCCCAAGATAACGCTTATCTCGTTGAGTCCAATTCAATTTAAGCTTGTGATCGTACCAACATACTTACCCGAGGTAAAAAGGGACCCACGAGCGTGGTTGTAACACCCCGTAAATTTGGACCGTTATTATATTTTAAAAATAATATTTTAAATCAACTTTAATTTAATATTAATTTAATTGAAATAATAATAATTCGACAAAATATAATTTTATTTTATTTTGAAGTAATATAATTATTTTTGATAGTTTGGAAATGTTTAAAAGTAATTTAAACTATATTTAAACCTTTTTCTTTAATAAAAGAGTATTTCAAAGAAAAGTCGTAAAAATGGGATTTTCCATTTCTTACGGTCGTTGGGTAAATGAGTTAGGATATTAGGCATAGGAGTACTTAAAATTCTAGTAAACTTGTGTTTAAAAACTTTAGCGTTGTCGGAAATCGCGTTTGACGAATAATTCGAATTCCCGTCAAATCGAACCAAAACCGAGTCAAAAAAAAAATAGACCCAATACCCCATGAGCCTTATGACAGCCAGCCTTCCCCTCTCCCTTAGGTTTCATTTTTCTTTTCCCCAATTCGTTCTACCAATATCAAAAATAAAAAAAAAAACTTATAATCGTAATTTCAGCATAACTTCTTCGTTTCTAGTCCGATTTTCGCAAAATTTATATATTCGGAATCCTCTCTTCAAGATCTACATCCTAGTATGTTTTAATTCCAGTTTCCCTAATTTTGATTTAAGCTTATTTTTGGGTATAATTTCGGTTTATGTGATAATTGTTGTGTTTTTGTTGTTTTAAATAGGTGAAGATCATGAAGACGACTTAGGAGACTCATATATAGTAGAGGACGAAGGGTAGTCGCGGTTTTTAGGGTTTTCTCAAGGGTTACTTTCGTTTTTCTAGCTTAAGGTAACTATTCCGAGTTACTCGACGATATAATGTTACATTTGTTATGTGTTGGATGTTATGTGAGTAGTAATTTGTTAGGTTTTATTCATATGAATTATTGTTGTTAAGTTTATTAGTTTTATGGTTATTTCATATGTTTGTAGTGTTGAATTGAATTGATAATGGTTGTGTGTTGTTGGAATGGTTTTGTATCATTGTTGAGACGGGTTTTGGATGGAAAAGGAAGGAGATAGTAGGGCTGCCCAAAACAGCCCCAAAACAGGCCGTGTGTGGGGCGTGTTTGCGGCGTGTTTGTGGCGTGTTTGTGGCATGTGTGTGGCCGGGTTTGGCTGTTGTTCGGGTTGTGTGTTTGAGCCTTTGTTTGATGCTTTGTGTTTGTCATTTGTACAATTGAACATGTTGATATTTTGGTGTATTAGTAATTTTTATTATTATGAGAAATTGTTGGAAATGGGTTAGCTTATAAGTTGGAATAATTTTTCCTTATGTTGATAATTTTCACATGAATTGTATTATGTTGAATTGTGTGATTTGAGTCAAAATGAGTCAAGACTCTGAGCTGGGCCAATATGACCGAATGAGTTTGGTCAAATTAGGTTTAAACCGGTCAGCCCTGATTTGACCAATGACCCGTCGCGGGACTTGGGTCGGGGATTTGTCTTTGGGGTAAGTTTGGATGACTATGGTTGATATTGAATGTTATATTTTAATGCCTTGGCCATGTTGGTTTGGAATGTTGGATTGTCATTTGATTATATTTGTATGTAGTCGTCCATATGCTAGCTTGTGATCATTTGTATTTACAAGTTTGGACTTTTTGCCCTTTTTATTGTTAAGTTGGCTAAAGTATTCACTTGGGACGAGGTCTTAAGTGAGTATTTTCAGTCATTGTCATAGATAGGTCATTATAGTCTTTGATGAGTGTATGTTCACGGCTTAATAGCCTTTGTGTTCCCGGCTTGGTGGGTTTATATCCAAGCTGGGGCATGACTTTTCTGCCTATTTTGTGAGTGGATGGTCAGCTTAAGTACTAGCCAACCCTTTGGTGGACTCCTTAGGGTACTCATGTGGTTTTATCATGAGTCTTGGGTGCGGTGGTTTTATCCGCATTTCTCTAGGTCTGCGCAGTCTAGGATTAGGGTTGAGTTGTATCTTGGCCATGTTTTAAATGTAACCTCTGAGCTAAAATACTAGCTTCCCTACCTCGTGGTATAGACTCGAGTTACAAAGTGACTATTGACTGTACTAGGAACTTATGCCTGTCTCTAGATATATTGCCCTTTCTTGTTTGATGATTCTATGAAACATAGAAGGTGAGATGCAAGCCGGCTATGGTTGATAGAGTTTGGATTCCCGTATGATATGTGACTCACATGATAGTGTAGCTTGAGTTGGTCTAGTATTCACATACTAGGACTATATGTTATTTATATTGAATTTCACATGAAAAGCTTGATGGTTTAGCCTTTAAATGGGCTATGTATTATATTTGCTCATATTTATATGCTTTCATGTTATATTAACATGACATTTCGTGGCTGGGAGAACTCGGAGTTACTCCCCACTGACTGTGGCTTTCGTGTTTGTATAAAATGCGATTGACAGGTAGGTGATGCTTATATGGGGTACACGGACGAGCTAGCGAGCAAAGTAACCTTGGAACTTAGATTGGTTCCCATTTTGTAGTGACACGTATGTCACACTTTTAGGGACATATATCTTCCTCTGTACATTTGTTTTGTATCATTTTATTCTCCGTTATTTATAGCGATGGTTATGTAAATAAGTTTGTTTAGACCTTGCATGTTTTGACACCTTCTATTAGGATATCTTTATAACAGGTTCAGGTTTTAAAAATTACAGGTTTTTACTCAAATGAACCTATTACAAACATATCCATGCAGTTTTTATTTAGAAATTACGTGTTTAAATTTTTTACCAATTTTTGAGGGTGTCACAGTTGGTATCAGAGCTTATTTGCTCCCAACGCACGTTTGTGCACCCTACTATAAATAACTTGACCTTGAAATAATAAACTTGAGAGATGGGTAGGATGGGTAGATTTAGGACTTTATGTTGTAGTCTCTTTGTCATTGCTATTTGTTAAGTAAACCAATGTTTTCTGTTGCAAGATGGCTCCTCCAAAAAGAACTGTAGATAATGCAATCCTACAAGCTCTTACTCAGATTCTTCATAATCAACAAAACCAACCTGTTCCTGCTCCTCTTCCTACTCCGCCTCCAGAAGGTGCCCCTGGCACTTATACTTGGGTGGCAAATCAATTAACTCGAAACAACACCAAGACGTATGGTGGTGAAGTAGATCCAGTGGCACTCACTGAATGGTTCCGTGAATTGGAGAAGAGTTTTGCCTTGTATGAAGTTCGTGAAGGTGACAAGGTGAAATTGGCTTCTCATTTCCTTGTGAAAGAAGCGGATAGATGGTGGTCTATGACTGGTCCTACTTCTATTCTTGAACCTGGCTTTGGTTGGGATCGCTTTAAGGATCTAGTTGAAACTAGATTCTATCCAAAAGAGCTGAAACAACAAAGACTTAAAGAGTTCATGGAATTGAAGCAAGGAAATCTTTCTGTTCAAGCCTTTACCGATAAATTCAATGAACTTTCTCACTATGCCACTAGACTTGTCAAAAATGAAGATGAAAAAGTTTTCTTTTATCTTGAAAAGCTTACTCCAAAGCTTAAGAGTATGATTCGTAGAGATTCTACATCCTTTGTCTCGATCTACGATGATGCCTTATGGGCCGAGAGCTCTCTTAAAGCTATTGATGAAGAGGCTCGTGCTTCTAGTACATCTCTTGGCAAGAGGCCATTCTATCCTACTCCTAGGCCTTACGTTGTTCCTTCTAGGCCTTATGTTGCTTCTTCCATTCCCTCTTATCCTAATAAGAGAAGGTTTATTCCGAGTGGTCAAGCAAATCAAGGTGCTCGTAATCTATCTCCTAGCAACAACAAAGGACTGAAGGATCGTGTGTGCTACCAGTGTAAGAAGCCAGCACATCCCGGAGTTGGTTGTTTTGATAGGGATAGGCCTATTATATGTTTCTTCTGCAACAAGCCTGGACACAAGGCTAATGTATGTCCTGCGAAGAAGACTGATGTTGCTACTACACCTGCTACTTCTGAGAGACCGAGAGGTCGTATTTTCTTGATGAGCCGTGCTGAGGCTGAGGCACACCCAGATATAGTCACTGGTACGTTCTTAATATTTAAAGTTCCTTGTTTAGTTTTATTCGATACAGGTGCTTCTTTGTCATTCATATCGATGAAACTCTCCGACAAATTACCTCTTGAATCTTCGCTTGGTGAAAGCACGGATATATCTTTACCTTCCGGTGACATCTTTTCCTGTTCTAATATCTATTCCAATGTTCCTATATCAATATCGGGATCTATTTTTCCGGCTAATCTCTTTCGATTCCCACTTGAAGAATTTGATGTTATTCTGGGCATGGATTGGTTATTTACTTATCATGCTCGATTCGAATGCCGAGATCAAAAGATTATTCTTAAAAGTCCTTTGGGTACTCGTGTATCTTATCAAGGAGTTAGAAAGCAAGCTAGTGTGAAGTTAATCTCAGCTATGAAAATGATGAATGTTTTGAAGAAGGGTCATCAAGCGTTTCTATGCGTAGTGACTACTTCTGATTCTTCTCTTCCTCCTTTGAAGGATGTTCCTATTGTTTGTGAATATCCAGATATTTTTCCCGATGAATTACCCGGAATTCCTCCTGAAAGAGATGTTGAATTTTCCATTGATCTAGTTCCTGGAACTGGACCAATTGCTAAAGCTCCTTATCGTATGGCTCCTTCCGAATTGAAAGAGTTGAGAATCCAACTTGATGACTTGATTGAGAAAGGCTTTATTAGGCCTAGTGCTTCTCCTTGGGGTTCTCCCGTTCTCTTTGTGAAGAAAAAGGATGGTTCTATGCGACTTTGTATCGATTATCGTGAACTTAATCGTGTGACAGTCAAGAACAAATATCCTCTTCCACGAATTGATGAT
The DNA here is from genome assembly GCA_022085475.1 of Heliosperma pusillum. Taxonomy (NCBI): domain Eukaryota; kingdom Viridiplantae; phylum Streptophyta; class Magnoliopsida; order Caryophyllales; family Caryophyllaceae; genus Heliosperma; species Heliosperma pusillum. The sequence continues at coordinate 54,109 of JAIUZE010070395.1, forward strand.
CTCTTTGACCAATTACGTGGTGCTTCTACTTTTTCCAAGATTGATCTTAGATCGGGTTATCATCAAATTCCAGTTCGTGAATCCGATATTCCTAAGACTGCTTTCAGCACGAGATATGGACATTTCGAATTTAAAGTGATGCCTTTCGGATTGACTAATGCTCCTGCTATCTTCATGGATCAAATGAATCGTACCTTTAGTGAGTACCTCGATAAATGTGTTGTGGTATTCATTGATGATATCTTAATTTTCTCAAAGAATGATGAAGATCATGTCAAAGATCTCCGTATCATTTTAGACATTCTTCGTCGTCAAAAGTGGTTTGCTAAGTTCTCTAAATGTGAATTTTGGTTGCATCAAGTAGCTTTTCTTGGACATGTCATATCCAAAGATGGTATTATGGTAGATCCTGCCAAAATTGAAGCCGTTGTTGATTGGAAGAGTCCGAAAAATGTGACTGAGATTCGAAGTTTCCTTGGTTTGGCGGGTTATTACCGTCGATTTGTGAAAGATTTTTCTAAGATAGCTAGACCGATGACTCAATTGTTGAAGAAGGAGTCTAAGTTTGTGTGGACCGATGAATGTGAGAATGCTTTCCTGGAATTGAAAACTAGGTTGACTACTGCTCCAGTGTTGACCTTACCTGAGGATGGTGTGGACTATGATGTTTATTGTGATGCTTCAAAATATGGTCTAGGTTGTGTCTTAATGCAAAATCGAAAGGTTATTGCTTATGCCTCTCGACAGCTGAGAGTTCACGAGGTGAATTATCCGACTCATGATCTTGAGTTAGCTGCGGTGGTGCATGCCTTGAAGACATGGAGACATTACCTTATTGGAGTTCATTGCCGAATTTATACCGACCATAAAAGCTTGAAATGTATTTTTACCCAGAAAGAGTTGAATATGAGGCAAAGAAGATGGCTAGAGTTAGTGAATGATTATGATGCTGAATTAATTTATCATGAAGGGAAAGCAAATGTGGTGGCCGATGCTTTGAGTAGAAAGACTTGTCACTCTTTGAACACTATCCGTGAATTACCTCATGAATTTATCGTAGAATTTCAAAAGTTAGGGATAAGCCTGGTTGAGAAGGGCTTTGATCATCTTAGTGCCTTGAGTGCAGAACCTGACTTTTACCGTGAGATCCGTACTTGCCTACCTGAAGATGCTACTTTCAAATCCATTCAAGCAAAAATTCAGCTTGGGCAAGCTAAGGATTGTGTGGTGGATAGTGATGGATATCTTCGTTACCATGGTAGGATGTATGTTCCGAATGTAGCTGAGTTGAGAAAGAGGATCCTTGTTGAGGCTCACCTTTCTCCTTATTCTATTCATCCTGGTGGTGACAAGATGTATAAAGACTTGAGATTACAATTTTGGTGGCCTAGAATGAAGATTGATGTCCTAGATTATGTTAGCAAATGTCTTACCTGCCAGAAAGTGAAAATTGAGCATCAGAAACCCGGAGGTTTGCTACAACCTTTGGATGTTCCTCTTTGGAAATGGGAGTCCATTGCCATGGACTTTGTGATGGCTTTACCTAGAACTACTGGTGGAAAGGATGCTGTTTGGGTAGTTGTAGATCGACTGACCAAATGTGCTAGATTTATACCGATCAAGGAAACATGGAATTTAAATGTTCTAGCTGGTGCCTATGTGAAAGAGATAGTACGCTACCATGGAGTTCCTAAAGATATAGTTTCAGACCGAGACCCTAGATTCTGTTCTCGTTTCTGGACTGCTTTACAAGAAGCCATGGGTAGTAAGCTACTAATGAGTACAGCTTTTCATGCCGCTACAGACGGACAGACTGAGAGGACTATCCAGACATTAGAGGATCTTCTCCGAGCTTGTGCCTTAGATTTTCATACTTCTTGGGAGAAATGTTTACCTCTTGTTGAATTCTCCTACAACAATAGCTATCAAGCCTCTATTAAAATGTCACCTTATGAAGCTTTGTATGGTAGGAAGTGTCGTACTCCTGTCTGTTGGGATCAAGTCCAAAATGCTCATGTGTTAGGACCCGATTTGGTGACTGAGACCGTCAATCAGGTTCAGATCATTAGAGAGCGCATGAAATCCGCTCAAGACCGACAGAAATCTTATGCCGATATCCGTCGTCGACCACTTGCCTTTGAAGTTGATGATCGAGTATTCCTCAAGGTATCACCTATGAAAGGGGTGAAACGGTTTGGTGTAAAAGGGAAGCTAAGTCCCAAATATATTGGTCCATTCCGTGTGCTTGAAAAGATTGGTTCCGTTGCTTACCGTTTGGAGTTGCCTCCGAATTTGAGCAAGGTTCATAATGTCTTCCATGTATCTCAGTTAAGGAAGTACATTAGTGATCCGAGCCATGTCATTCAAGAGGAAATTCTAGATTTAGAGCCTAGCTTGACTTTGGAAGAAAGGCCGATCCGGATCCTCGAAAGAGCAAACAAGCAACTTAGGAGCAAAGTTGTGCCCCTAGTTCGTGTCCTCTGGCGTTGTGGAAATGTCGAAGAAGAAACTTGGGAGCCTGAATCTTCTATGTTAGCTAAATATCCCGAACTCTTCTCGTGAGGTTATTCCTTTTTCTTACGTATTCTCCGCGTTAATAGTCCTTGCTTAGTGTTTAGAAACCGTATTTAGAATTTAGTTATAGCTAGTGGAGTTATTACCCTTATTATAAAAATTTTAAACTAAAGGTGTTGAAAATATTTTAATGTTTTTCACTGGTTTTAACGTCAATGGGTGTTAAAGCTTGTTATTGGAGACGTCCGATAATTAGTTTGCTCATTCGTTGGTATAAAAGTGTATTTTTATGTCCTTGAATTGGAATATTGATGTTCTTGAGTCATCGACAAGAGTATCTCCGTTCCATTGAAAGGACACTTATATTTTCATACGTTCATATCTTGAAAATTTTATTTATTTGATTTTAAAAGATAGACTTATATATATACAATGATTCTTTCTTCTAAGTTTCGGGGACGAAACTTTTTAAAAGGGGGGATGATTGTAACACCCCATAAATTTGGACCGTTATTATATTTTAAAAATAATATTTTAAATCAACTTTAATTTAATATTAATTTAATTGAAATAATAATAATTCGACAAAATATAATTTTATTTTATTTTGAAGTAATATAATTATTTTTGATAGTTTGGAAATGTTTAAAAGTAATTTAAACTATATTTAAACCTTTTTCTTTAATAAAAGAGTATTTCAAAGAAAAGTCGTAAAAATGGGATTTTCCATTTCTTACGGTCGTTGGGTAAATGAGTTAGGATATTAGGCATAGGAGTACTTAAAATTCTAGTAAACTTGTGTTTAAAAACTTTAGCGTTGTCGGAAATCGCGTTTGACGAATAATTCGAATTCCCGTCAAATCGAACCAAAACCGAGTCAAAAAAAAAATAGACCCAATACCCCATGAGCCTTATGACAGCCAGCCTTCCCCTCTCCCTTAGGTTTCATTTTTCTTTGCCCCAATTCGTTCTACCAATATCAAAAATCAAAAAAAAAAACTTACAATCGTAATTTCAGCATAACTTCTTCGTTTCTAGTCCGATTTTCGCAAAATTTATATATTCGGAATCCTCTCTTCAAGATCTACATCCTAGTATGTTTTAATTCCAGTTTCCCTAATTTCGATTTAAGCTTATTTTTGGGTATAATTTCGGTTTATGTGATAATTGTTGTGTTTTTGTAGTTTTAAATAGGTGAAGATCATGAAGACGACTTAGGAGACTCATATATAGTAGAGGACGAAGGGTAGCAGCGGTTTTTAGGGTTTTCTCAAGGGTTACTTTCGTTTTTCTAGCTTAAGGTAACTATTCCGAGTTACTCGACGATATAATGTTACATTTGTTATGTGTTGGATGTTATGTGAGTAGTAATTTGTTAGATTTTATTGATATGAGTTATTGTTGTTAAGTTTATTAGTTTTATGGTTATTTCATATGTTTGTAGTGTTGAATTGAATTGATAATGGTTGTGTGTTGTTGGAATGGTTTTGTATCATTGTTGAGACGGGTTTTGGATGGAAAAGGAAGGAGATAGTAGGGCTGCCCAAAACAGCCCCAAAAAAGGCCGTGTGTGGGGCGTGTTTGCGGAGTGTTTGTGGCGTGTTTGTGGCATGTGTGTGGCCGGGTTTGGCCGTTGTTCGGGTTGTGTGTTTGAGCCTTTGATTGATGCTTTGTGTTTGTCATTTGTACAATTGAACATGTTGATATTTTGGTGTATTAGTAATTTTTATTATTATGAGAAATTGTTGGAAATGGGTTAGCTTATAAGTTGGAATAATTTTTCCTTATGTTGATAATTTTCACATGAATTGTAGTATGTTGAATTGTGTGATTTGAGTCAAAATGAGTCAAGACTTTGAGCTGGGCCAATATGACCGAATGAGTTTGGTCAAATTAGGTTTAAACCGGTCAGCCCTGATTTGACCAATGACCCGTCGCGGGACTTGGGTCGGGGATTTGTCTTTGGGGTAAGTTTGGATGACTATGGTTGATATTGAATGTTATATTTTAATGCCTTGGCCATGTTGGTTTGGAATGTTGGATTGTCATTTGATTATATTTGTATGTAGTCGTCCATATGCTAGCTTGTGATCATTTGTATTTACAAGTTTGGACTTTTTGCCCTTTTTATTGTTAAGTTGGCTAAAGTATTCACTTGGGACGAGGTCTTAAGTGAGTATTTTCAGTCATTGTCATAGATAGGTCATTATAGTATTTGACGAGTGTATGTTCACGGCTTAATAGCCTTTGTGTTCCCGACTTGGTGGGTTTATATCCAAGCTGGGGCATGACTTTTCTGCCTATTTTGTGAGCGGATGGTCAGCTTAAGTACTAGCCAACCCTTTGGTGGACTCCTTAGGGTACTCATGTGGTTTTATCATGAGTCTTGGGTGCGGTGGTTTTATCCGCATTTCTCTAGGTCTGCGCAGTCTAGGATTAGGGTTGAGTTGTATCTTGGCCATGTTTTAAATGTAACCTCTGAGCTAAAATACTAGCTTCCCTACCTCGTGGTATAGACTCGAGTTACAAAGTGACTATTGACTGTACTAGGAACTTATGCCTGTCTCTAGATATATTGCCCTTTCTTGTTTGATGATTCTATGAAACATAGAAGGTGAGATGCAAGCCGGCTATGGTTGATAGAGTTTGGATTCCCGTATGATATGTGACTCACATGATAGTGTAGCTTGAGTTGGTCTAGTATTCACATACTAGGACTATATGTTATTTATATTGAATTTCACATGAAAAGCTTGATGGTTTAGTCTTTAAATGGGCTATGTATTATATTTGCTCATATTTATATGCTTTCATGTTATATTAACATGACATTTCGTGGCTGGGAGAACTCGGAGTTACTCCCCACTGACTGTGGCTTTCGTGTTTGTATAAAATGCGATTGACAGGTAGGTGATGCTTATATGGGGTACACGGAAGAGCTAGCGAGCAAAGTAACCTTGGAACTTAGATTGGTTCCCATTTTGTAGTGACACGTATGTCACACTTTTAGGGACATATATCTTCCTCTGTACATTTGTTTTGTATCATTTTGTTCTCCGCTATTTATAGCGATGGTTATGTAAATAAGTTTGTTTAGACCTTGCATGTTTTGACACCTTCTATTAAAATATCTTTATAACAGGTTCAGGTTTTAAAAATTACAGGTTTTTACTCAAATGAACCTATTACAAACATATCCATGCAGTTTTTATTTAGAAATTACGTGTTTAAATTTTTTACCAACTTTTGAGGGTGTCACAGTGGTAGCCCTAATGAACACAGGATTCATAGGTGTTACTAATTGGTAAGGTTAATCTCAATTGTTTTTAAGTTATGTGAGAGGTCTTGTCAATTTAGTTATTAATTCTCTATAAGTGAACTAAATCGATGAATTTTGAATAACGTTGAATTGACAATCGAGAAAAAAAATGCTTGTTGGGGATTTTGGCATGAGCGAAAAACATAAAGCAAGCAAATAATAAATCCTAGTATGGCCATCTAGCTAATCTAATTAACTAGACGATTAAAAAATCGGAAACCAACTCCTTGGCCCCTTGCCTCTTTATGGAACACGCTCCAAAAAGGCACCGTCTTTTGAAACACCTACTTTGGGGATCTCTGTCTTCATAATAATTAATTACAAAAAGATACAAATAAAATTCCTATTATACATTTAATCTAAAAATGAAATTAAATTATTACAAACGGCGATACGAGATCGCAAATAAAATTACAACCGAATCGGTATTCCCTTACATTACGGGTAATACAGATTAAAATAATCTAGGCCATACTAGGTACAACTTGCATTAAAAATTAAATAAATGACATTCATTCATTCAACAATAACAACATAAATAAAATGCTGTAAAAATCATGCCAAATCGCCCTTAATACTTATCATGCTCATTCTTGCTCGGTTTTATGGATTTTATCAAATTTTAACCATTAAAAATCAATAAACAACACTTAAATCCTATTTAAGCTCAAACTAATTATCTAAACTGATTTAGAACTCAAAATTCGTCCCCACTAATTTTTTTTAAATTTAATTAGTTTGAATTGATCGTATATGCTAAATATAGAGGTTTAATCATAACATTTATGAAATAAACCCAAAATAAAATATAAAAATCATAAGCTTTTGAAACCAAAAATTTTGTACATTCTGGAACATATTCAGGAACTCAAAAAACTAGAAACATTTTCCCAAAAAAGTTAAATTAATTTTATGAACAAATTCTATTTATCCAACGGTTTTATCTAATAAAAATCATTAAATATAGTACAATAGTGAAACAAATTATAACATTTCACCAAGATGATGTAAATGAGATTATAAAATGTATCAAAAATTTTCAAGACCAGAAAAGGACGTTTCAATTTTATGAATATAATAATCTCACTTTATTGACTTTTATCTCATAAAACTCAATAATCATGCAAACCTTAATTAACAATCACGAAATTTTACATAAAATATTTACAACATGCATGTGAGATCATATAAAAATTTCATGGCCAGACTCAACATTCAACTATTTTTAGTTAACTTTTAACATAAAACATGCATATTAACATGATTTAAAGGCCATAAATCAAAATAAATAGAAAATTAGACCCTAAAACCACCAAATTTGACCACAACCTTTTTGAGGTCAGTAGGTATGCATGTAATGCAAAATTTTTGTGCAAAACAATTTATAACACAAATTTTCAATTTTACCAAAGTGATCGTATAACTCGATTTTAAGGCTTAAAATCAATATGCATGTAACAATTGAGCTCTGATACCACATGTAAGTCCTAGAACTCTAATTAGACTCCTATAATTATTTCATTAAGTTACATTAACTTAATGATTTAGTATCTAGTTATCATGCATGCAAATATAAAAGCATAAAAGAAAAGATAAGACGAAAACATCCTTACAATGGGAATTTTCGGCCAAAATGGGGCACAATAAGAACTCCTTCTTATTGTTCTTGAGCATGAAATTATTGGATGATCCTCCATAAAAAACCTTCAAATTAGAAGGTCTCCTTCTTGTTGCACCCAAGAATCCACCCAAATAATCTAAACTTATTATTAACTAGATAATAAGTGTAGACAATAATACTACTAATATTAGTATATTACTACTCTAGTAATATGTAGATAATTTTAGTTTTGCATGTAAGTTTAGAGAGATGTAGGAGGTTTTAGTGACAAAATGTGAATAAAAGAAGAATCAAGTCAAAGGGAAAAAATGAGCAACAAATGCTCTTTATAGAAGCATTTGGCCGGTCATCACAAGGCCCCAAAGTGGGTGATTTTCTTCTTATTTTATTCACATGCATAATGGTAGAGTATGGGATTGTACAATGATAATGATCATGTGTCCTATATGGACCATTTTGATTTTTGATATTTGTCCCACAAATACTTATTAATCATATGCTTAATTATCTTGTATAATTAAGTGTTAATTTGATCATATAACAATTATATGACTCAAATTAATAAACAATATGTACTTAACTTTTAAGTGATATTTTATCATTATATCAATATATAATGGGTCTCACAATGCCCAGTTAATTTATTTTACAACTCATTGTAAATATAATTAACTAATTACCTCTACCTCAAAATATATGCATAACCTCAACTTGTTTAATGAATTAACGATTACTCACTAAATAAAATCTTATTTAATCGTATTAAATAAGACGTAAAATTTATTCAGTCAGTTATCGTATAATTGACTAATAAACTTAAGTGGAAAGAGTTCCTAACTCAATTTTCAATAAATAACTCTCGTAACTAAACGTACATATCAAATATATGTAATGCGCTAGTTAACGGTATCATATAAAAATAATTAGTTCTACTATATGGGTTTCATCCTATAGGAGTAACGTAAAGGGATCAGTTTATCACCGCCGTCATACGACAATAACGTCTAACTCTAGTCAGCTGAGCGATACTGGACTGTAACTAATAAGAAAACAAGCTAAACAAGACAAGAAAAGCTAAGGTATACAACTCTCAAATTTGCTCTGTTTTTGCTTGACTGAACACTGAAAAGAAGTTGATAGGACCTTAAACAAAGCACAAAGCCAATGGTTGAGGGTTGAGACTTGATCCCAGCACACAGCTAAGGACCTAGACTCACTTCCAAGCACACATCAAGGGAAGCTTTCTCAAGCACACAGCCAAGAGATGATAAACAGAAACAAGGTTTCAGTTTTGTGTTTACTTCAAATCTGCCTTCTTTTCATTAGGAATAAGCCTTTTATAGGCAATCAGGTTACATCTTACACGTCCAAATACATCTAGGGCCACCAATGGCTTACATACAAAGACAAATAAACAGCTACATTGCTTACATAAACTGAAATAAAGTGAAATAAAACAGAAGAAACAAATCTGATAGTGACAGCTTCCTTGTTGCCTTGCTGCTGCTTTTAATATGGTACATGGTGGACTTTAAGCTTGGTGTTTTGGTCCAAACTGATGTGGTATTCGTCCCAAAGACTGAGCATAAAGTCCCTTGAGTCTGCCTAGCCAAAAGACGAAGCTTGGATAGTGACAGCTGAACTGCTCCTAGAATAGGTGAGAACTGGACTGGTGAACTTGTCTCTTGTTTTGATAAGTGATCCTGGCGTTTTCTGAGGAAGGTTCCCTGGACAAAAAGGTAATAGACCCTTCCTAGGACCAAGTCTGATCCTTGGTTTGAAATTTCTAAGCTTGGAAGTTAACCTTGGACCGTGCCCAAGGTGTTGCTGTTGGCTGAGTAAACTGAAGGCTGAAAAGCTTGTCTTGTGTGTCTGGCTCATGTCTTGACTTGCTCTGGCTCGTGTCATAGCTATCAATGGCTCGTGTCATGGCTTGTTTGCTTGGGCTTGGACTGTCCAAGGCATTGAGGTAGCTTTTTACATAGGGTGAGGCTGAGCTTGACTTGTGGCAGGACTGATCTTAGTTTGGTTGGTCTTGGTTCTGATCTTGGCATTGAACTCCTGTTGCAACCCCTCCTTGTTGAAAAATATTTGCCCTCAAATCCTTTTCATCCTTAGACTCATGTTGGTAAGGACTTAGATCCCCCTACATTGAATGTCCCATGTACCCCATAATCCCGTGGTAAATTTACCTTGTAAGCATTGGGCCCTATCCTTTCAAGCACCTCAAAAGGACCATCAGCTATGGGCATTAGTTTGTTTTTCCTCTTCTATGGGAACCTCTCTTTACTTAAGTGCAACCAAACCATGTCACCTGCCTTGAATTCTCTAGCTTTCTTTGGACCTTTGGCTCTTGACTTGTACATTTCATTTGTTTTCTCAATTTGCTTCTTGACCTGACTATGGATTTGCATCATCTGTTGTACTCTCTCCCTGGCATCATAATTAACTTCTTTTCTGATCACTGGGGCTAGGTCTCTTGTCATTAGAGGATTAGCACCATAAACAACTTTAAAAGGACTCTTACCTGTGCTGTGTGAAGGGGCTCTATTGAATGCAAATTCAGCCTGTGACAGTTGGACATCCCAATCCTTTAATTACTTAGCAATGATGCTCCTCAAGATCCTACCCAAAGTTTTGTTAGTGACCTCTGTCTGCCCATCTGTTTGAGGGTGATATGATGTACTAAAGAGTAGCTTGGTTCCCAGAAGCCTCCAGAGTGTCCTCCAGAAATGGCTCATGAATTTAGTGTCTCTGTCAGACACAATGCTCCTTGGCACCCTATTTAGTTTCACTATTTCCTTGAAATAGAGTTCAGCTACCCTCATTGCATCTTCTGTCTTTTGCACGCAACAAAATGAGCCATTTTGCTGAACCTGTCTACAACCACCATCACTGAATCTTTCCCCATTTGTGTCCTAGGCAATGCCACTATGAAATCCATGCTGATGTCTTCCCAAGGTTTGTTAGGTACAGGTAATGGGTGTAGGGGCCTGCTTGGAATTGAGACTTGGCTAATTGACAGGCTTTGCACCTCTTGATAGTATCCTGCACATCTCCCAGCATCTTGGGCCAATAGAACTGCTCATGTAGGATTTCATAAGTCTTCTGCACTCCAAAGTGCTCTGCAAGACCATTGCAATGAACCTCCTTTACCAGCAATCCTCTGTAAGGACCTCTGGGTACACACAGTTTGTTTTCTTGGAAAAGGAAGCCATCCTGTACCAAGTACTTGCTTCCCTTCCTGAGCTGCCCTTCTGAGTACACCCCACATTCCCCTTTGAAGTCTGGGTCTTCCAGGTAGAGCTCCTTCATGAACTCAAAGCCTAGGACCCTCTGCTCCATGTATGTTAGCATAACAGATCTCCTAAACATGGCATCAGCCACCACATTGTTCTTCCCTTCTATGTACTTGCTTGAGAAGGAGAAGGATTGCAGAAATTCCACCCATTTGGCATGCCTTGGATTGAGCTTGTTTTGGCCATTAATGAATTTCAAGGCCTCATGATCTGAATGCAGCACAAAAGGCTTGGGCTTCAGGTAGTGTCCCCAATGGTTCAGGGCTCTTATTATGGCATAGAATTCTTTGTCATAGGTGGAGTAGTTCGACCTAGCTCCACTTAGCTTCTCACTGAAATAGGCTATGGGCCTCTTTTCCTAAACCAGTACTGCCCTAACTCCCAAACCACTAGCCTCACACTCTACTTCAAATAATTTGTTAAAATCAGGCAAGCCTAGCACATGGGATCTACACAGCAACTCTTTGATGGTATTAAAGGATTTCTCTTCCCTTTCCCCCCAAGTGAACTCCCCTTTCTTCATGCATTCTGTGATGGGAGCCATGATGGAACTGAAACCCTGAATGAACCTCATATAAAAGGAAGCCAGCCCATGGAAACTTATAACCTCAGTCACTGTCTTGGGTATAGGCCACTCCCTAATTGTTTTTACCTTCTCAGGGTCAACAACTACCCCATCCTTGTAGATAATGAACCCAAGGAAGTGAACCTAAGGCTGCATGAAAGTGCACTTCTCTAGCTTACCATAGAGCTTGTTCTCTCTCAGAACTTCACATAGTAATTGTAGGTGTTGCAGGTGTTCCCTCTTGTTGGAGCTGTAGACTAGGATGTCATCAAAGTATACCACTATGAACTTTCCCAAATAAGGCCTCAAAACTTCTGTCATTAGTCTCATGAAGGTGCTAGGGGCATTAGACAGCCCAAATGGCATCACTAACCACTCATACAGCCTATGTTTTGTTTTGAATGCAGTCTTCCACTCATTTCCAACTCTAATCCTCACTTGATGATACCCCTGCCTCAAGTCAATCTTGGTGAATATTTGAGCTCTACTCAACTCATCCAGAATGTCATTTAGTCTAGGTATGGGAAACCTATATTTAATGGTGATGTTGTTGATTGCCCTGCTGTCTATACACATCCTCCAAATCCCATCCTTCTTGGGCACTAGTAATGCTGGCACTGCACAAGGACTAAGAGATTCCCTGACATATCCCTTGCCAAGTAGTTCTCCCACCTGAGATTGTATTTCTTGTGTTGCTCCGGGGTCACTTCTATAAGCAGGCTTGTTTGGCAGGACAACCGCAGGTATTAAGTCAATGTGGTGCTCAATTCCCCTCAGTGGAGGCAATCCACTAGGTAGTTCAGCAGGGAAGACATCCTTATAGGCCTTCAACAAGGCTTGGACTTCTTCAGGCACCTGGTTACAACCTTCCTCAACCTCCTTGGTGAGGAGCACATAGACTGGCCTGAGATCATTTAACTCTTGTTCCATCTCTGATTCGTTCAACAGCAAAACCTCCTTAGCAGTTTCAATTAAGAGGGGAGGATTTCCTTTCAGGGTAGGGGGTAAAGGAGCCAAGATGATTTTCTTCTTCCCAAACCTGAAATAATAAGTGTTTTCCCTTCCCTGATGGACAGCATCCCTATCAAACTCCCAAGGTCTACCCAACAGAAGGTGACAAGCATCCATGGGTAGCACATCATACAAGGCCTCATCAGCATAACCTTTCCCACTGGAAAATGGCACAACACGCTGTTGATCAACCTTAACTTCAGCCCCCTTGTTCAGCCACCTAAGCTTGTAAGGTTGAGGGTGGTCTTTGGTGGGTAAGGTTAGTTTATCTACCAGAGTTTTGAAAGCCACATTGGTGCAGCTGCCTCCATCCACAATCAGGTTGCAGACCCTCCCTTTAATGGTACACCTGGTCCTGAAGATCTGGTGTCTCTGATCTTCCTCTAAGGGTTGGGGTTGTGTGTGCATTACTCTCCATGTCACCAGCCTTAATTCAGGATCAAGTTCAATCAATTCCTCACTAGCCTCTACCTCAGGCTCTTTCATCTCATCATCGCAGATTAACACTTCATCCTCTCCCCAATGCACAACTTCCATAGTGCTAAGAGCCCTTTTTTATGGACATTCCCTTGAAAAATGTCCATAACCTTGACACTGAAAACATTTTTGGAGGGGGATAGTTTTCTTTTGGGCTGAATCAATAGCCTTGCCTTTATCAGTGTTGACAGGAGTTCTGGCAGGGATTACAGGGACTCCTATTCTTACTCCTACATAAGGTTTAAAGTTAGATGCTCAAGATGGTGTCTTAGAGGCACTAGTCTTCCCTTTGCCCAACTTTTCTACTCTTAGGGACAAGTTAACAGCCTCCTTAAAGGAGTATATGTTCTGCAGTCTGACTTTACTAGCAATGCTCTCATCCAAACCTTCTAAGAACCTTGCTATCCTTTGTTCTGGTTTCTCAACAACCTCACATTGCAGGGTGAGTTGTTCAAAGTCCCTTAGGTAAGATTCTATAGGTCTCTGGTCTTGTTTCAGGCGAGTGAGCTTAATGAACATTTTCTGAGTGTAGTCTCTAGATACAAACTTAGCTCTCATCTTCTTTTTCAGTTTAAGCCATGATTTAACAGGTTCTTTCCTTTCCCTTACCCTCAAGGTTTTCATGTTTTCAAACCACAGGGAGGCATATCCTTTTAATTTCATGATAGCAACCTTAAAAGCCTTTCTATCTGTGTATCCTTTAAACTCAAAGACTCTTTCTACAGACCTTAACCAATCTAGGAAATCATCAGGTTTCATGCTACCTAGAAAGTCAGGGATCTCTACCTTTATGTCCTTGTCATGATGTCTGAGAAGACTTTGATCTGAGCCATCTGAGTCTGACACCTGATCTTGTTCTACAGGTTTTCTCCTCCTTACTCCACCATGTGGAAATGGTGCTCCCCTTCCTCGACCTCTCCCCCCCCCCTCATGTCATTGTTAAGATGACCATAAAGGAGTTCATTAACAGATCTTGTGACTTCCATTACAGTTCTGGTGAGACCTTGTACTGTGGTCTCAAGTCCTGCAATTCTCTCTTCACTCATGGTTGATTTTGTGTTTTTGAATGTAGTTGGGTTAATGAACTCACAAACCAAAGCTCTGATAACCAATTTGGACTGTAACTAATAAGAAAACAAGCTAAACAAGACAAGAAAACCTAAGGTATACAACTCTCAAATTTGCTCTGTTTTTGCTTGACTGAACACTGAAAGGAAGCTGATAGGACCTTAACCAAAGCACAAAGCCAATGGTTGAGGGTTGAGACTTGATCCCAGCACACAGCTAAGGACCTAGACTCACTTCCAAGCACACGGCAAGGGAAGCTTTCTCAAGCACACAACCAAGAGATGATAATCAGAAACAAGGTTTCAGTTTTGTGTTTACTTCATATCTGCCTTCTTATCATTAGGAATAAGCCTTTTATAGGCAATCAGGTTACACTTACACGTCCAAATACATCTAGGGCCACCAATGGATTACATACAAAGACAAATAAACAGGTACATTGCTTACATAAACTGAAATAAAGTGAAATAAAACAGAAGAAACAGTTCTGATAGTGACAGCTTCCTTGTTGCCTTTCTGCTGCTTTTTATATGGTACATGGTGGACTTTAAGCTTGGTGTTTTGGTCCAAACTGTAGTGGTATTCGTCCCAAAGACTGAGCATAAAGTCCCTTGAGTCTGCCTGGCCAAAGGAGGAAGCTTGGATAATGACAGCTGAACTGCTCCTAGAATAGGTGAGAACTGGACTGGTGAAGTTGTCTCTTGTTTTGATAAGTGATCCTGGCATTTTCTGAGGAAGGTTCCCTGGACAAAAAGGTAATAGACCCTCCCTAGGACTAAGTCTGATCCTTGGTTTGAAGTTTCTAAGCTTGGAAGTGAACCTTGGACTCTGCCCAAGGTGTTGCTGTTGGCTGAGTAAACTGAAGGCTGAAAGGCTTGTCTTGTGTGTCTGGCTCGTGTCTTGACTTGCTCTGGCTCGTGTCATGGCTATCAATGGCTCGTGTCATGGCTTGTTTGCTTGGGCTTGGACTGTCCAAGGCATTGAGGTAGCTTTTTACATAGGGTGAGGCTGAGCTTGACTTGTGGCTGGACTGATCATAGGTTGGTTGGTCTTGGTTCTGAACTTGGCATTGAACTCCTGTTGCAGTTACTGATTTACGTTAATCAAATGACGTGGAGTATCAAAATATACTAATCATGCCACGTATGTTCCAAATGAGTTTCATTATATAAATATACTATTTGAAAGTCCTAGACCTCTAATTAGACTCCTTTAATTAGGTCATTAAATTAAATTAACTTAATGATTTAGGATCTAGTTATCATGCATGCAAATATAAAAGCATAAATATAAAGATAAGATGAGTTTCCTTACAATGGAAATTTTCGGTCCATTATGGGCACAATAAGAACTCCTTCTTATTGTTCTTGAGCATGAAATTGATAGATGATCCTCCATAAAACAACCTCCAAAGAAGAAGGTCTCCTTCTAGTTGCACCCAAGATTAAACCCAAATAATCTTACCTTATTATTAACTAGATAATAAGTAAGACATAATACTACTAATATTAGTATATTACTACACTAGTAATATGTAGATAATATTAGTTTGCATGTAGTTTTTGAGAGATGTTGAGTTTAGAAAGAGAAGTGAGAATAAGCATAATGAATTCAAGTGATGCAAAAATTGAACAACAATTTTTCAATATGAAGGCCTTATAGCCGGTCCCCATGAGCCATATTTGGCTCTTATTTTGCTTATTATACTCACATGCAAAAGACTTTGAGTGTTGGTAGTAAATGTAATGATAATTGTGTCATAACAAGTCATTATCATGTGATGGAGTGTGTTAGTAGTAGAGGATGAACACTATTGTTCTCCACTTGAAAGATCCGGCCTCCACATGTGAAATGTGGTCCATTTTGATTTTTGATATTTGTCCTACAAATACTTATAATCATATGCTTAATTATCTTGTATAATTAAGTGTTAATTTGATCAAATAACAATTTTATAACTCAAATTAATAATCAATATACACTCAACTTTTAAGTGATATTTAACCATTATATCAATATATAATGGGTCCCACAATGTCCAGTTAATTTATTTTACAACTCTTTGTAAATATAATTAACTAATTACCTCTTCCTCAAAATATATGCATAACCTCAACTAATTTAATGAATTAACGATTAATCATTAAATTAAATCTTATTTAATCGTATTAAAATAAGACGTAAAATTTATTCAGTCAGTTATCGTATAATTGACTAATAAACTTAAGTGGAATGAGTTCGCAACTCAATTTCCAATAAATAACTCTCGTAACTAAACGTACATATCAAATATATGTAATGCTCTAATTAAACTGTATCGCATACAAATAATTAGTATTCTATTTGGGTCTCATCCGATAGGTGTGACCTAAAGGGATCAGTTGATTACCGCCGTCATACGACAATAACGTCAAACTCTAGTCAGCCAAGCGTTACCGATTTACGTTAATCAACTGACGTGGAGTATCAAAATATACTAATCATGCCAAGTATATTCCAAATGAGATTTATTATATAAATGCACTATTGTGGAGGACACTTACTCCAACAATCTTCCACTTGTCCGATACAAGTTGTGCATGTAGCAACACTATTGCGGAGGACTCCTCCTCCTACAATTTCTCCCACTTGTCTCGACAAGTTGTGTGCTAACGATTCTCTTGTCTCTTTTGCGTCACATCCTCCCACTCATTGCAAGGTGTCTTACAGGTCGCACTTGCAATTGAAAATTATAAGTAGAGTGGTTTTCTCGATCTGGGAGAGTAACTGTCTGACCGGAAAATCTACCAGAGATCTCTTCCGAGCGTGGCCACGCATTTCCAGTTACTACTCCTCGAGTGGCCCGAAGATGTTAATACCCAACGTGGGTGGACGCATTCCTGTCTGACCCTCTACACGTATGAGGAGTCACCATGACCAGAAGAGTGTCCATCGGCCTCCTTTACGGCAACGATCTTTAGGACCAAACCAAAGTCAATCGGAAACTACACCGACTCAGGTAAATGGTCGCCAGTCTAAAGAATCGACTCATAAGAATAAAATATAAATCCCCGCCACGACCAGGCTTCAACAATTTTGATAAGGGACTCTATTATGGTCACTGCAGAGTGTCTCCACAGTCTGTCTATGTAAACGACCAGTCATCTCCATGACCCCATGGTGCTGAACCAACCATCGATCGACTTACAATCTAGTCACTTCGAGACGTCACCTCAAATGAGTGACTAGGGACAAAAACACTAAGTTCATCCTGTTCACTTGAATTGGGTTCAAACTTTCTTTCAACCAATTCGGATAAACAAAGTATTAAAATTTAGTCACACTAAATAAATGAGTTTTTAATGAAACTCTAACAATGAATGCGATTATCAAATATTTGGAAAAATTGCTACGCTATCAATAATTTCATATCTCATAATCTCTAGCAATTCAGGTACATATTTCAATCCCATTGAAATGACATGACTATCATGTTCAGCCTGCAAAAGGCATGGCTAATGAATTAGCAATACTTGCATCTTTCCCATCATTCTGATTGCTATTTCTCTTTGTCTACGTAATCTCATATTACATAAAACTTTATGAGTACGTGTCTAGGTTTGAATCTAGACTTAGGACTCTTGGCCTAAATGTAGCTCCCACTGTTTTACCAGTATCATGGGTTAGGATATACAACTATAGGAACTACTTCTAGTCCCTCCAATACTGTCGAATCCAAGCTACTTTCATATGCATCATCATATGATGCAATGTACTCTATTTCCGTTGTGAAATCCGCAATGATAAACTGCCTGGAACAATTCCAGCGGATACATGACATTTATATTTGAAAATGTCATTCCTACTTGGAACCTTTCCTATAGTCTTTTCTGCTTGGAACTCTTCCAACAGATAAATCTTCTATAAAACACAGCCAGTTCGTGATTTCAAATCACTTTGATCAGTTTGGAAACTGAAGTCTGTGTAAACTCTTACACACAACTTACTATAAACTCCAAACATATGGAACATATCTTTAGTCCTTCGCAAGTACTTAAGGATGTTCTTTATGGCTATCAAGTGACTCTCACTTGGATTTGATTGCAAACGACTTGTCATGCTCAAAGCATGCGAAATGTCGGATTGAGTATACATCACAACGTATATAATTGATCCCGCAGCGGAAGCAAAAGGAATCAATTATCATGTACTCAACTTCCTTGAACTAGTCAAAGATCTTATCAATATAAGAATTTTGACTCAACGCTAATATCCTTTTAGATTTATCTCCACAAATCCGGATATCTAAAAGATGTATTCTACTTCTCAAAATCTTCTATCATCTAAAATGATCAATATGTCTCCACATATAAGACTAATGAAAACCATATTACTCCCACTAAACTTCATGTATAAACATAATTCCTTGAGATATCGAGAAATAATTTATGACATGATTGACACACTAATGCCAACTCTTTAGTGCTTACTTAAGACATCCTCTTAAGCTTGCAAATTAACTTAGGATAGTTAGGATCTACGAACCCACAGGTGAGTATAAAATATTCTACCTCTTCTAGAATCGTATTCAAGAAGGTGATCCTTGAGGTCCAATTGACATCATACTATTATGATATGCTGTAATCGCTAAGTATATTCGAATGGATCGAAGAACTAAGGTTGGTGCAAAACTCTTTGCCTACCAATTTATCTTTGAAAACATTTTAATGTTCATCCATGCAAATTTTGATCTTAAAAATCAATTTACATTGAAGAGGTCGTACTTCTTCAAGTAAAATTTACCAGGTCACATACCTGACCATCATGCATGGAGTCCATTACGAATCGTATGACTCTAAGCCATAGTAAGAAGTTGGGACTAGAAACAGTCTTTTATAAGTCACAGATTAGAATTTATCACTATTAAGGAGTGATAAAATTCCACCTGACCTCCTAGGTTACGAAGAAACAACTACTGAACAAGCAATGAGGAAACTTTTTCCGGACCATATGCTCAGTTTGTGGCTCTAGAAACATTTTCTCCCACTCTATCTTATCAAGAAATAATCGTATTTTTATTGAAAGACAGCATCACGAGTCACAAACGCTTTGTTCTCGTGGTCAATGTGGGATTATTGAGCACTTGTTTCATTCAAATAAATTATAAATTAGGTACGCTACCTACCCATATCGTATATGGAATGAAATCAGACTGTTATAAATGTGCTTTAATATGGTTGGAAAAAAGAAATAGCAGACAAAAATATTAAGATCCCAAGGTTAGTCAAATGGCTCAGATTAACTTGACAAAGACAAAACCATATCGTATAAGGTTCTGTTTCTCTATGCAACAACACCTTATCTAATAATGTGTGTTAGAGAAGTTAACTCGTGAAACTATTTCACAATACTTTTGGTGAAAATCAAAGTCAATACTTAGATATTTATAGTTACGATTTACTCGTAAGTCCTTGTCTAATACTCTTGGTGATTAACTACTTCACATTGAAGCTCTTTGAACTTTTCAAAGATTTCTCATAGCACCTCATTAAGTAGAATCAAATATAATATCTACTTAAATCGTTGGTAAATAAAGTGAAATAGTCATAACCATCTCTGGTTGTGTTTGTTATTGGACCACGCATATTCTAATGTAATAGGGCCAATAACTCACTAGTTCGATTTCCTTTTAAATAAAAAAGGGCACGAATCATCTTGCCTTGAATACAAGATTCGCACACACCATAAGATTCAAAATCAAATGGTTTAGGGATACTAGTCGATACTAGCCTTTTATGTGCTACACAATCCAGAATTAAGGTTAGATTCGGGTCACCAATTTTGAGCCTTTTTTCAATCTATATGACAAGTAATTTCTAGTTAAGGTCAAGAATATAATTACCTTTGATTGGTATGGGATAACCATGGACCAAGTAAAGGCATAAAAAGATACAACGCTTGTTCCATTCACAAAAGTGAAACACTTGTGTCGTACACTAAAGTGGATACTATAATCTTTATTTAGAGGTCATGTACATAATAACGTTTATTAAAGTATACCTCTAAATCCAAAACTAGATTAATCACATTATAACTTTTATATGTCTTTATAGAAATAAAACTACAATAGTTATATTTCCCTTGTAGGTCGACATTTAATCATGGTTAGTCGTCGCACGAATCATTATTATATGCATTGAATACATTGATGAAAACCATAATGGGTATATAATACCCAA
Organism: Heliosperma pusillum; assembly: GCA_022085475.1. Lineage (NCBI taxonomy): Eukaryota > Viridiplantae > Streptophyta > Magnoliopsida > Caryophyllales > Caryophyllaceae > Heliosperma > Heliosperma pusillum. Next base: position 74,201 of record JAIUZE010070395.1, read on the forward strand.
AACTTGCATTTTAGCAAAATAAATGTCGATCATATAGATATTATAGGTGAAAATAGTACACCCAATTTCTAACTCTTTAGAAAACTTGAGGCAAATTCTTTTCTAGTGTCTTACACCGTAAAATAGAATTATCAAAAGTTGGGTTAGACACCTTGCTTGGATTTTGACTTTACTATTCAAAATAGACTTGCCTTTTTCCCTCGCCTTGTGCCATCATCGTGCCAACTTACTCTTGAACCTCGTTTTATTCTTAACAATTAAGAATATAAACATCCCTCTTAGAGCTCCCACTCACCTTCATGAATCTCTACTTAGACAAGTATATTAGAATTATAATGAAGACTATTCTTCATTTCATTCATGGTTTTACCTTAAAAAAGGATAAAAAATTTCATGAAGTGTCTACGATTTTTGGTTATTCATGCTTTCAAATAAATCGATTAACCTAGTCGTCCCAACTAATTTGGCCTCTTTTGAGGTAAGCCTCGATAATGAGCATTATGACGACATACCAAAAATAAAAATATTTTCGTTGGAGCGAAAAGATTGATGTACCATTGTTATGAGAAGACGTGACTAAAAATCAAAACGTTTTTGACTAAGTGTGACTTATTCATTTACTCTTCATAAGAGACATTTGCAATGGTGAATATGAGGATCAAAAGATAAAATTCATTTTGTCTTTAGCTACGGTGGTTTAAACGGAGATCGCAATCAAAATGCTACCGTATAAAATAATGGAAACCCTTTCTAAGATTGAACGGATTTACAAGTTCATAGAAGGATAAAATATTTGTCCATTGCGCGAATAAAATAAATATCAACGGAAAATAAACATTCATTGCGTATATATATAATACACTTGTAAAAACAATTTTAAACAAGTCACTCATATAATGATCCCTCACGAAATTATATAAGTGATTCCAAGACCCGTCTTTAGACAAAAATAGTCATCGCATGCTACCTTTTTCTAAAAATGGTAAGTCAATACTTGACTAATTCTACACTTAGAACTCTTGGTTGACGGATTTCAACTAAATCAATCTCCTAGTCCCAAGATAACGCTTATCTCGTTGAGTCCAATCCAATTTTGGCTTGTGATCGCATCACCCTACTTACCCGAGGTAAAAAGGGACCCACGAGCGTGGTAGCCCTAATGAACACGGGGTTCATAGGTGCTTCAATTGGTAAGGCTAAATCTCAATTTTTTAAGTTATGTGAGAGGTCTTGTCAATTTTGTTATTAATTCCCTATAAGCGAACTAAGTCGGTGAATTTTGAATAACTTTGAATTGACAATCGAGAAATAAAAATGCATGTTGGCGATTTTGACATGAGCGGAAAAACATAAAGCAAGCAAATAATAAATCCTAGTATGGCCACCTAGCTAATCTAATTAACTAGAAGATTACAAAATCGGAAACCAACTCCTTGGCCCCTTGCCTCTTCATGAACATACTTCAAAAAGGGCATCGTCTTTTGGAACACCGACTTCGGGAATCTTTGTCTTCATAATAATTAATTACAAAAGATACAAATAAAATTCCTATTATACATTTGATCTAGAAATGAAATTAAATTATTACAAACGGCGATACGAGATCGCAAATAAAATTACAACCGAATCGGTATTCCCTTACATTACGGGTAATACCGATTAAAATAATCTAGGCCATACTAGGTACAACTTGCATTAAAAATTAAATAAATGACATTCATTCATTTAACCATAACAACATAAATAAAATTCTGGAAAAATATGCCAAAATCGCCCTTGATACTTATCATGCCCATTCTAGCTCGGTTTTATGGATTTTTTCGATTTTTAACCATTAAAAATCAATAATCAACTCTTAAATCGTATTTAAGCTCAAAATAATTATATAAACTGTTTTAGAACTCAAAATTAGTCCCCACTAACTTTGTTTGTATTTAATTAGTTCGAATAGATCGTATTTGCTAAATATAGAGGTTTAATCATAACATTTATGAAATAAACCCAAAATAAAATATAAAACTCATAAAAATTTGAAACCAAAAATTTTGTACATTCTGGAACATTTCCAGGAACTCTAAAAATCAGAAACATTTTCCCAAAAATTTTGAATAAACTTTATGAACAAATAACTTAATACTCAATGGTTTTATCAAATAAAAACCATTAAATATAGTAAAATAGTGAACCAAATTATAAAATTTCACCAAGATGATATAAATCATATTATAAAATGTACCAAAAATTTTCAAGACCATAAAAGGACGTTTCAATTTTATGATCATAATAATCTCACTTTATTGACTTTTATCTTATAAAAAATCAATCATCATGCAAAACTTAATTAAAAGTAACGAAATTTTACATACCGTATTAACAACATGCATGTGAGGTCATATAAAAATTTCATGGCCAGAATCAACATGCAACTGTTTTTAGTTAACTTTTAACATAAAATATGCATATTAACATGATTTAAAGGCCATAAATCAAAATAAATAGCAAATTAATCCATAAAATCCCCAAATTTGACCACAACCATTTTGAGGTCAGTAGGTATGCATGAAAATCAAAAATTTCGTGCAAACCAACTTTGAACACAAATTTTCAATTTTACCCAAGTTATCGTATAACTCGATTTTAATGCTTAAAATCGACATGCATGTAACAATTGAGCTATGATACCACATGAAAGTCCTAGACCTCTAATTAGACTCCTCTAATTAGTTCATTAAATTACATTAACTTAATGATTTAGGATCTAGTTATCATGCATGCAAATATAAAAGCATAAAAGAAAAGATAAGACGAAAACATCCTTACATTAGGAATTTTTGGTTCAATATGGGCACAATAAGAACTCCTTCTTATTGTTCTTGAGCATGAAATTAGTGGATGATTCTCCATAAAATGACCTCCAAAGTAGAAGGTCTCCTTCCAAATAGCACCCAAGATTTAACCCAATTAAACACTATATTTATTAACTAAATAAATATAGTATTATCCCTTAAATGATACTAGAAATATTACTACATTAGTAATATATGAAGTATATAATATTTATGTGATTTTTAGAGAGATGAAAGCATGAGAAAAAAAAATTGAGCAAGCATGAATTAATATAAGTAAAATGAGAACAACTCTTGTGTCCTTTTTACATCCTTTTCTCACGGCACACACCACACCAAATAGGTGACTATGGGCTCTTCTTTTATTCACATGCATGAATGTTGAGTGTTGGTTAATATATAATCATAAGATGTCATAATAGGCTATCATGACATGTAGCATAATAGGTAATCATGGCTAAATGTGGAGTGTAGACTAAAACAAAACAAATTGTTACTACAAGCTACAATGAAACGTCCACCATGTGCATTATGTGGTCCATTTTGATTTTTGATATTTGTCTCACAAATACTTATTATCATATGCTTGATTATCTTATATAATTAAGTATTAATTTGATCATATAACAATTATATGACTCAAATTAATAAATAATATACACTCAACTTTTAAGTGATATTTTACCATTATATCAATATATAATAGGTCCCACAATGCCCAGTTAATTTATTTTACAACTCCTTGTAAATATAATTAACTAATTACCTCTACCTCAAAATATATACAAAACCTCAACTAATTTAGTAAGTTAACAATTAATCACTAAACAAATCTTATTTAATCGTATTAAAATAAGTCGTAAAATTTATTCAGTCAATTATCGTATAATTGACTAATAAAATCAATTGGCTCGAGTTCTTTAACTCAATATCCAATAACTAACTCACATAACTAAACGTATATCAAATATACGCAAGGGACTAATTAAACTGTATCATATACAAATAATTAGTATTCTATTTGGGTCTCATCCTATAGGTGTGACCGAAAGGGATCAGTTGATCACCGCCGTCATACGACAATAACGTCAAACTCTAGTCAGCCAGCGTTACCGATTTACGTTAATCAACTGACGTGGAGTATCAAAATATACTAATCATGCCACGTATATTCCAAATGAGATTTATTATATAAATGCACTATTGTGGAGGACACTTACTCTAACATGAACTTCATGTCTATACATGACATTTCGACAACACGAGTGAAACTCTTCTTATATCTCATAATAGAAAAGATCATCATAACCTCTTGGTGGATACAACAGGCTCGTGTCATGTACACATCTCATTCCAAATCCCTATTTGGACATGTGGTTGAGACACCTACTATGAGTTATTTTACTAATGATTTGGATCTAAGCATAGTTACACATTAACTTAGCTTTTGCAGACATCTACATGTCTATTCATGCAACTATAATTGGACAACTCCAAATAAAACATCTTCATGTCTATCGAATGATTTATTATTGGACAACTCCAAATACATCATTCCTTTGCATAGATTACATTTAGTTTCATAAGTCGCTTATGTTAGAGAATTGAATTTTAAAATTTCTAGGTACTTCCACTTCATAGATCATAATCTTATTATATCAAGAACATTTTCTTGTGGTCTCGTCACTAGTCTAAGGATTCACCTAAGAACGCTTTCTTTTGGTCTCCTTACTAATGTTGAGTCTAACCTAAGAACATTTTCTTTTGGTTTCCTCACTAGTTCCTTACTAGTTTTACGTTGTGTATTTTCTCCCACTCTATCTTTAGAAAAATACAACTATTTTCTTTAAAGATAGCCTTATGAGCCACAAACAATTTTGCACTCATACTTGTGAGGGTGGTAGAAGTATCACAACATGACCTTAAGTGATCTACTAAAGACTTTATTGTAAAGACATCGAATCTTAGCTTTGAGATAGACTAGTTCTATAAGCTAAAGAGGTGAACTCAAATTCATGTCATATATTATCCTTAAAAGTGGTGTGGCCAATTGGTTCGGTAGATTCCCTGCTTTGAGTTCAATAACTCAATTTGACTTAGCGATTGATCTTTCAAAAGTAGAAATAGATTCTTAGTTTTTGAACTTATTGTAATGATCCAATCATCATAATATTATATGATCAATTTAAGTCTATACAATTTACGTTATTTAAATGCAAGTAGTGTATAATGATTATTATAGAAAGATAATAGTTTCCACAAACCGAGTGACTTGGGTTGAAAACCAAGTCACTAAATATTCAATTACAACAATTTTTCTTGAAATTACAAACTTCCATGTCCAACAAGGAAATAAAAAAATTCCAAACAACCATAATACATTCAAAAGCGAAGACAATCTTGAGACCAAGCTTCCTTATGTCTTCAACCATGGTGAGCTACTTTTAGCTTCCCTTGAAGAGCCTCCTTAGACTTGCTTGTCCTTGCCCTTATCCTTGCTAGCTTATGATGCCCTAATTACAATAAAAAGGGTAAACATCACAACTTGTATCTATATACCAAAGTTGAGATTATAACATAAATGATAGGGATGAAAAATTACCAACTGAAACAATCTTTCCAGCTTTGATATCTCCTAGATATTTAGGGCAATTCCTCTTCCAATGCCCTATGCCATTACAATAATGACACTTGTCCTCGGTTGAGGCACCTTGCTTAGGCTTGGGTGAGCTATTCTCAATAGCTTTACCTTTTCCCTTGAAGATGGAGGGTTTCTTCCCTTTACTACCACCTTTCTTTAATTTCCCCTTACTCTTGCTATTAATATGGAGCAAATCCTTGGAGGTGCTAACATTTAGCCCCATGTCTATCTCGGCATGCACAAACATCTTGTGCAATTCATGGAGAGAGGTTTTCATGTTTTGCATATTGTAGATTATCCTAAACTGTACATATGCTTTGATCTTGCCCAAGGAATGTAAAACGCAGTTAAAAACGTGTTGTTCGGGAATGTCAACCCCTTGCAATTTGAGAGTCTCGACATGCTCAATCAATTTGAGTACATGAGGGCTAACCTTTTAGCCCTCTCTTAAGTTCATGTCGAAAAATGCGGAAGCCGTCTCATATTGTATGATCCTAGGAGCTTGTGAAAACATGGTCACAAGCTTCGTATAGATCTCATAGGCCGTGCTCATCTTTATGGCACTCCTTTGGAGATCGGCCTCCATCGAGAAGATCAAAACATTTTTTATCACGACAGACTCTTTATGGTAAGCCTCATAGGCTCGCCTTGCGGAAGCGGTTGACCGTTCATTAGGTGTTTCGGGAGAGGCTTCGGTAAGGAAACAAAGCTTGACGTCAAATTCCGCGGCCAAGCAGAGTTGCGCATCCCAATTGGCAAAATTTGCGCCATTCTTTTCTAACTTGCATCGATCCATGAAGGATTGAATCCATGAGACGTTTGTGAGAGTTGGAGCGTTAGTGACCTCTACCCAACTATTACAAATGATTCCGAGATCCAAATTCATATCAACTTGGGCACGGTGAGCCGATTCATCCCTTATTAACATAATTTGATGGATTAACTCTTTAATCGATTCTACATTAGAACTCTCAGTCGTTTATATTACTTTAATATTTATCTTAAGCCCGGAACACATGCGGCTACGGTTGCGAATACTTCCGTTGAGCTCAATCCAAATTTCGAAGTAATAACATTTATTACCCCACTTACCCAACGTAACAAGTTTAGCACCCCGGTGAGCCGAGCCTACTTCCTTACGAAATTTGGATTCATGGGTTCTACTATTTGGTAAGGCTTGATCTCAATTATTTATTATGAGAGGTCACGTCAATTTATTATCTATCTCGTTTAAATGAACTAAATTGATGAATTAACGATAATTTTAACTGACACGGTCGAATACATGATAAAATATGCATGTCATGTTATGGCGATTTGGCAATGCATGCAAACATATTAAAATAAAATGCAAGCATAAAGATAAAATTCCTAGTATGGCCTTTCCTAGAATAATATATCATATAATCTATTAAAAATTCGAAAACCAACTCCTTTAGTCCCTTGAACTTCATAAGCACGCTTCCCAAGGTCACCGTCTCTCTCGGAACGCTTTTCCGAATGGCACTGTCTTTTGGGAAACTCCGGTATTACAAATAATTACAAAATATATAATAAAATGACAATAACTTTATATTATACATTAGTAAAATAAAATAATACAATCAAAGTGATACGGGATCACAATAAATTACAACCTAATCAATATTCCCTTACATTTCGGGCAATATCGATTAAAACTAAGGCCATACAAGGATTAAATTACATAATTCAAAATTACATAAATAAATTATGACATTCATAAATAAAAGTGCAGCATTATAATATGTATAAAACATGCTCATTTTAAATGCCAAATCGCCCAAGTATACGGTTTATATCGTATATAACCCGGTTTTACGGAAATGCGTGATAATAACTTCTTAAAATCACCAAACAATACTTAATTCATATTTAAGTCCAAGTTAATTATCCCAACTGATTTAGGACTCAAAAATTAGTCATTACTCAGTTTTTGACAATAATTCAACTTGTTATATAATTGCTCAAAATTAAACTTTAAAATCATATTTTGATCAAATAAATCAAAATTTAATTACAATAATTCCAAAACTTGAATTTTAAATTTTTGTACATTCTGGAACATTTCCATGACACTCATAATGTGAAAAATGAAGGTTAAAAATTTTTCGAATCGATTTTGAGAAAAATCGGTTGCGCTTTATCGGTTTTATCAAATAAAATACATTAAGCATGCGAAAATTAATCAAATTAAATTTTCAACTTTAGATCTGAAATGGGGACAATTATTCAACCTGGAATAATTTTCTCATGACATGAAATTTATTTTAGCTATATTTGCTAAATAAGTCACTATTTATGTCATTTTTACATTAAAAATTCATAAATCATGCTAGACTAATCACATCATTCTGAAATTTTCCTGTCTATCAGGAAAACTTGCATGTAATAACATACTAAAATTTAATATACCAAGATGAATCCAAATAATCTATTCTTATTATTAACTAGATAATAAGATAGATATAATACTACCAATATTAGTTTATATTACTAAACTAGTAATACTTAGTAAATATTAGTATTATGAGAGTTTTAGTGAGAAAATGAGTTTTAGAGAGATTATGAGAAAATGAGCAAGAATGAACAACAAAAATGAACCACCATATTGCCCTTTTATAGGCAATATGGCCGGTCCATGTAGCCCTCACAAGGGACTTATTTTGCTTATTTTAATTCACATGCAAAGTGGTGGAGTGTAGTGTTGAGTGAAATGATTTTAGGTTACTATTCATGTCATAATCTCATGTGACTTGTGAGCATGAACAAAAGCAACCATCATCACCTACACTACTACTACTTGACCGGCCATGTGAGGCCTTATTTGGTCTATTTTGATTTTTGATATTTGTCCCACAAATACTTATTTATTATATGCTTAATTATCTTATATAATTAAGTGTTAATTTGATCATATAACAATTATATGACACAGATAAATAAATAATATGTACTTAACATTTTAAGTGATATTTTACCATTATATCAATATATAATGGGTCCCACAATGCTTAGTTAATTTATTTTACAACTCCTTGTAAATATAATTAACTAATTAGCTCTATCTCAAAATATATGTAAAATCTCAACTAATTTAGTAAACTAACGATTAATTACTAAGCTAGATCTTATTTAATCATATTAAAATAAGATATAAATTTATTAGTCAATTATCGCATAATTGAAAAATAAGCATAATTGAATTTGAGTTCTTAACTCAATTTCTAACAATTCACTCTCGTACATATCAAATATATGTAATGGACTAATCAACTGTATCATATACAAACAATTAGTTACTATTTGGATTTCATCCTATAGGTGTGACCGAAAGGGATCAGTTATCACCGCCGTCATACGACAATAACGTCAAACTCTAGTCAGCCAACCGTTATTGATTTACGTTAATCAACTGACTAATCATATATATAGTCAATAAATATCCCAATTATATTCCTTAGTAAGATTTATTATGTGGCGCACTATTGTGGAGGACACCTACTCCAACATTACTAGCCTTCAAATTTTCGGCCCCCATATATAAAATAGGTCCATTTTAAGTTTTTCAATTGTCAACTGTATTATGAAGTGATATGTGACATATTCCGAGCCTTATGTTAATCTAATGAATATTTAACCTTTTAAATATCATCTTTTATAAAAATAAATCACATAAAATAAATTAACTTGGTTATTCCTAATCACATAAAATGGATCATATTAATATAATTCACAATATTTGTAATTATAATTAATCTATTATTCTTGATTCAATTGTTTCATAAACAATAAACATATTTTAGTAATTTAAAATTTTAATTGCTAAATAAAATCTTATTTAATCAAATTACAATAAGATATGAATTCTTACTCACAAAAATTATTCATTTTTAAAAAATTAATCAACTCGTATCTTAATACGACTAATTAATTTATCAATTAAGAGATTTGTCATATAGGTACGACCTTAAGGGATCAACTAATCACCACTGTCAAACGACAGCAATGTCAAACTCTAGTTAGCCAATCGTTACCGATTAATGTTGATTAGTTGACTATATAATAGAATTATCCCTTTGTATTCTTATTATTAAGATTTAATTATGTGATCGCACTATTGTTGAGGACACTTACTCCAACAATCTCCCACTTGTCTGAGACAAGTGTGCGTCACCAATTCTCTTGTCCTATTACAATCTCTCACTCAATGAAAGGTGTCTTGTAGGTCGTACTTGCATTTGATCATTTCATGAGCGGTTTCCTTCATCTTGGAGAGTAACTGTCTGACCGGAATTATCTATTATAGATACCTTCCGAGCGTGGCCACGCATTTTCAGCTTACTACTCCTCGAGTGGCCTTGAGATTTTAAAACAACCCTGACAAGGGGTAGACAATTCCTATTGCACTATTCCCTTCGAATAGCCACAGCTCATGATGACCCAAAAGATGCCCACTTGACCCCAGTTACGAAGGTCGTAAAACATAAATCAAAGTCACTCTGAAACTGTGCCACCTTAGGCGAATAGTCTTTAGTCAAAGAATTGACTAAAAAAGAATACTATAGTAGCTCTTGCCACGACCAGGCTACAAGAATTGCCAGAACTCCATAACCGGTCACTTCCCGACGGATTGTCTCTTACAGTCTGTCTATGTGATCGACTGGTTATCCCTTATGACCTTATGGCACTTGAACTTGCCATCAATCGCATCACACTCTAGTCACTTGGAGACGTCACCTCATATAAGCAACTAGGGGCAAATACTATGTTAATCCAGTCCACTTTAATGGGGTCCAATATTGTCTCTACAACCCATTTGGATATAACAAAGCACAAAAACGAGTTTTAGAAACTCAAACGATAAATGTGATTATCATATATGAACAATCAACACAATATTATTGCTTCATATCATATAATCTAAAGTTTATTCCGTCCATGACAATTCATGACGATCTTATTTAAATGCAATAAAGGCTTGGGTAGTGAATATACCATGTATTCATTTATTCCAACCTTGTGAATTGCTTTTTTCCTTCCATTCAACGTTATTCCTAATAACATGAATTCATCTACGTATATGTCTAGATCTCTATCTAGTGTTGGGCTCTTTAACTTGAAAGATGCTCCCACCCGTTATCATGATAACTGATAGGTATTTAGGTGAAAGGATCTACCATTAGTTCCTTGTAAACCACCTTATCCTCATCATAATGTACTAGGTCTCTATTTGTAGAATTTATAATGATTGACTCTTCAATCATCCTTTTTATTTATTCGCCTTTTGTATATCAAAAGTACGCCTAGGACTTTGACAAATCCTTATAAGTTTGGAAATTTGGGTTTGTGTAACCTTTACCACATATCCAAATTTTCTCTAGTAAACACAAGAATGAATCCCTAGTTCTCCTTGAGAACCCTATGGATGTTCTTGTAGGCTATCCAATGACACTCATGTGAATTGATTTGTTATAGGCTTGTCATGCTCCCAACATACAACTTATTTAGGTACGTGCATGTAATGGCATACATGATTTGCCTAATGGCGGAAACATTAGTATTCATGTGATCAACAACTCTTAGGTTCAGTGGATGACTATGACCCTTTCATAGTGATCCCACTTTCATCAACCTAAATAACCTATTTTAACTTGTTGAAACAGTTAAAGGATCTTCTAGATATAAGACACTTTTCTAAATGCCAAACTAAAATCTTCTATACAATAGATTTTGATTTTAGTATACATGTTGCCCTCTTTCATCCAGCATTAAAATCCAACCACTCCTTTCAAAAGGTAATATGAATACGTCACTCACAATGAGTGATACGTCATTCACGTGGAAAACAATTTCTCCCATTGACCTTCATGTTTTTACATGACTTTAACTCCCACTTAATTTCATGTCCATACATGACTTTTCGACAATTCGAGTGAAATTCTTCTTATATTTCATTATAGAAAAGATCACCATCACCTCTTGATAGATACCTTAGGCTTGTGTCATGTACACATCCCATTCGAAATCCCTATTTGGACATGTGGTTTTGTTGTGTATCTTGCACACGTCTACTATGAGTTATTTTACTGATGATATGGATCTAAGCATAGTTACGCATTAACTTAGTTTTTGCAGACATTTTCATGTCTATCCATGCAACTTTAATTGGACACCTCCATATAAAACATCTTAATGTCTATCGAATGATTTATTATTGACAACTCCAAATACATCATTCCTTTGCATAGATTCCACTAAGTTTCATAAGTCTCTTATGTTATAAAATCGAATTTTTAAAATTTCTAGGTACTTCCACTTTATAGATCATAATCTTATTATTTCAAGAACATTGTCTTTTGGTCTCGTCACTAGTCTAAGGATTCACCTAAGAACGCTTTTTTTTGGTCTCCTCACTAGTCCCTAACTAGTTTTTCGTTGTGGCTTAATTTCTCCCACTCTATCTTTAGAAAAATACAACTATTTTCTTTAAAGATAGCCTTATGAGCACTAAACAATTTTGTACTCATACTTGTGAGAAAGGTAGAAGTTACACAATATGACCTTAAGTGATCTACTAAAGACTTTATTGTAAAGACATCGAATCTTAGCTTCGAGATAGACTAGTTCTATAAGCTAAAGAGGTGGACACATATTCATGTCAAAGACTATCTTTATAAGTGGTGTGGCCAATTGGTTTGGTAGATACCCTATTTTGAGTTCCATAAATGAATTTGACATTATAATTGATCTTTCAAAGTGAGAATCGAATTCTTAGATTTTTATTATAATGATCTAATCTTCATAATATTAATATGATCAATTTGAGTCGATACAATTTATGTTATTAGTGCAACTAGAGTATAATGACAAGTTTTAGAACTAAAAACGTTTCAACAAACCGAGTACTTGGGTTGAAAACCAAGTCACTAAATCCAATTACAGCCAATGTCAATAAAAGGAAATCAACAAATTTCCATTGTCAAACAAGGAAATTAAGAGTTCTTAAAACGATGTCTAAAAATACAACCCAATAATGAAAATAACACAAAATAAGTCCAAGCTTCCATAGGTATTCAACCATGGGTGGCTACCTTAGCTTCCCTTGAAGATCCTCTTTAGGCTTGCTTGTCCTTACCTTTGTCCTTGCTTGGGTGCCCTAATTACAATTAAAAAGGGTAAGAATCACAACTTGTATCTATATACAAAAGTTGAGATCATAACATAAATGATAGGGATGAAAAATTACCAACTGAAACAATCTTTCCAACTTTGATATCTCCTAGATATTTGGGGCAATTCCTCTTCCAATGCCCTATGCCATTACAATAATGACATTTGTCCTCGGTTGAGGCACCTTTCTTAAGCTTGGGTGAGCTATTCTCAATAGCTTTTCCTTTGCCTTTGTAGGTGGAGGGCTTCTTCCCCTTGCTAGCACTTTTCTTGAACTTCCCCTTACTTTTGTTATTGATGTGGAGTACATCCTTGGTGGTGCTAACATTTAGCCCATGTCTCTCTCAGCTTGCACAAGCATCTTGTGCAACTCATGAAGAGAGGTTTTCATGTTTTACATATTGTAGTTTACCCTAAACTGCACATATGCTTTGATTTTTCCCAAAGAATGAAGTACTCGATCAATAACGAGTTGTTCGGGAATGTCAACCCCTTGAATTTTGAGAGTCTCGACATGCTCAATCAATTTGAGTACATGAGGGCTAACTTTTTGGCCCTCTTTAAGATTCATGTCGAAAAACGCGGAAGCCGTCTCATATTGAATAATCCTAGGAGCTTGTGAAAACATGGTCACAAGCTTGGCATAGATCTCATAGGCGGTGCTCATCTTTATGGCACTCCTTTGGAGATCGGCCTCCATTGAGAAGATCAAAACATTTTTGATCGCGGCAGCTTCTTTGTGGTTAGCCTCATAGGCTCGCCTTGCGGCGGCGGTTGACCTTTCATTAGGTGTTTTGGGAGAGGCTTCGGTAAGGTAACGAAGCTTGTCGTCACCTTCCGCGGCCAAGCGGAGTTGCGCATCCCAATCGGCAAAATTAGCGCCATTCTTTTCTAACTTGCATCGATCCATGAAGGATCAAAGCCATGAGACATTCGTGAGAGTTAGAGCATTGGTGGTGGTGGATGAACTAGCCATTGCGATTTGAACAATATTAACTACAAATTTTAGGCATAAAGGAAATGTCAACATTTATCGTTTTAAATACTTGTCAACATTTTAAACAAGTTTTAACATTTAAATAGTGACCTCTACCCAACTATTACAAATGATTCCGAGATCCAAATTCATATCAACTTGGGCACGGTGAGCCGATTCATCCCTCATTAACATAATTCGTTGGATTAACTCTTTAATCGATTTTACATTAGAACTCTCGGTCGATAATATTACTTTAATATTTATCTTAAGCCCGGAACACATGCGTCTACGGTCGCGAATACTTCCGTTGAGCTCAATCCAAATTTCGATGTAATAACCTTTATTACCCCACTTACCCAACGTAACAAGTTTATTACCCCGGTGAGCCGAGCCTACTTCCTTGCGAAATTGGGATTCATGGGTTCTACTATTTGGTAAGGCTTGATCTCAATTATTTATTATGAGAGGTCATGTCAATTTATTATCTATCTCGTTTAAGTGAACTACATCGATGAATTAACGATAATTTTAGCTGACACGGTCGAATACTCGATAAAATATGCATGTCATGATATGGCGATTTGGCAATGCATACAAACATATTAAATAAAATGCAAGCATAAAAATAAAATTCCTAGTATGGCCTTTCCTAGAATACAAAATCATATAATCTATTACAAATTCGGAAACCAACTCCTTGGTCCCTTGAACTTCATAAGCACACCTCCCAATGACATCATCTCTTTCGGAACGCCTTTCTGAATGGCACCGTCTTTAGGAAACTCTGGTATTACAAATAATTACAAAATATATAATAAAACTACAATAATTTCCTATTATACATTTGTAAAATAAAATAAAATAATACAAGTGATATGAGATCACAAAAATTACAACCAAATCAATATTCCCTCACATTTCGGGCAATATCGATTAAAACTAAGGCCATACAAGGATTAAAATTACATAATTCCAAATTACATAAACCAAAATATGACATTTATAAGTTGAAAATATGAAATTCATAAATATAAATGCAGCATTATAATATGTATAAAACATGCTTATTTTAAAGGCTAAATCGCCCTATTTAACGGTTTATATCATATATAACCCGGTTTTACGGAAATTCGTGATAATAACATTTTAAAATCACCAAACAATACATAAATCATATTTTTGACAATAATTAGTTATCACTCAATTTAGGACTCACAAAAATTAGTTATCACTCAAGTTTTGACAATAATTCAACTTGTTATATAATTGCTCAAAATTAGACTTTAAAATCATATTTTAATCAAATAAATCCAAATTTAATTACATTAATTTTGAATTTTGAATTTTAAAATTTTGTACATTCTGGAACATTTCCAAGACACTCATAATGTCAAAAATCAAGGTTAAAAATTTCGAATCGTTTTTGAGAAAAATCGGTTGCGCTTTATCGGTTTTATCAAATAAAATACATAAAGCATGCGCAAATTAATCAAATTAAATTTTCAAATTTATATCTGAAATGTGGAACATTTATGAAACCAGGAATAATTTTTGCATGACATGAAATTGTTTTTAGCTATATTTTCTAAATTAGTCATTATTTATGCCATTTTTACATTAAAAATTCATAAATCATTCTAGACAAATCACATTAGTCTCAAATTTTTTATTATGTCTGGAACACATGCATGTGACAACATACTAAAATTTCATGATTATATTCAAAGCGGAAGTATTTGTAACCATTTGGCCTTCATTAATATCATATTATCATATAAAAATCATAAATCATGAGAAATGAGTCCACTTCACACGAAATTTTACATACAGTAAGTAAAGTGCATGTGTGATATTGTGTAAAAATTTCAAGGTCGTAAGATAAGGCTAACTATTTTTGGCATTTCAAACATCATGTTACTCATTAAAATGTAATAAAAACGCTAAAAATCATATTTGAGCAATATAAATTTCCATAAATAAAAAAAAATAACCTAAAATCATATTAGGGCCAGAATATATTGACATGCAAATGACTTTGTGATTTTATCTTATAAAACACAAAATACTAGTTTTCTTTAAGTTACATTAACTCGAAAAAACTAAAAATTGATTATGCATGTAACAACCAAAGCTCTTGGTACTGCTTGTAAGTTTCTAAAACTCCATATTAGACATTTCTAATATCATTTTATTAAAATTTTACTCATTAAACTAATGGACCTTATGCATGCATAACAAAATACAAAGAAGGAAGAAGAAATTGTTCCTTACATTGAATATGTATGAAATGGGCACAATATTTAAACTCATTTTAAATATTTTTCTTGTGCTAGTAATAAGAAGGAAGATCTCCAAGTTCCAAACTAGAAACTCTCCTCAAGGATTTGTACCTTGACAATCCCTTAAAAACTAATATTATCTAATCTAGAGATGAATATTTGTTCCCTTAAACTTATCTAATATCAAAATATTACTACTACTAGTAATGATTTTATGAGTATATTAGAGAGAAGAATAATGTGGTGTTCTCAACTTAGAGAGATATGTGTAGAAGTATGCTTGCAAGAATATAATATGAGGTAGGTACAAAAATGAGAAAATCAACCCCTTTAAGCACCCATATGTGTCGTGCAAGGTAGCTCCAAAAGGAGCCAATGAGTGCAAATCCATCTTTTTCATTTTTGTCTTATCAAAGAAGTAACCTTGAGTCTAGGATGATTATCCATAATCATTATGTTTATTTTACAATAAAATAAACACCCACTAAGGCTTACTAGCCTTCAAATTTTCGGCCCCCATGTATAAAATAGGTCCATTTTAAGTTTGTCAAATGTCAATTGTATTATGAAGTGATATGTGACATATTCGAAGCCTTCTGTCAATATAATGCTTATTTAACCTTTTAAATATTATCTTTTATAAAAATAAATCACATACAATAAATTAACTTGGTGATTCCTAATCACATAAAATGAATCATATTAATATAATTCACATTTGTAATTATAATTAATCTAATATTCTTGATTCAATTGTTTCATAAACAATAAACATATTTTAGTAATTAAACATTTTAATTGCTAAATCAAATCTTATTTAATCAAATTACAATAATATATGAATTCTTACTCACAAAAATTGTTCATTTTTAAGGAATTAATCAACTCGTATCTTAATACGACTAATTAATTTATCAATTAAGAGATTTGTCATATAGGTATGACCTTAAGGGATCAACTAATCACCACCGTCAAACGACAGCAACGTCACACTCTAGTTAGCCAATCGTTACCGATTAATGTTGATTAGTTGTCTATATAATAGAATTATCCCTTTGTATTCTTATTATTAAGATTTAATTATGTGATCGTACTATTCTTAAGGAAACTTACTCAAACAGGACGTCCTTGGATTGACCAAGGCTGAGGTAGATCGTTATGTTACCTCAAAAGGTGTCCGTATGAACGATTTCCTTGATCGGTTCATAAATAGGAAGGACCCTACTACATCATATGCTGCGAGGCGCAGAGCCTTTGGATTTTGCGTTGTGCATTGCTATATCTTGCAAGGCCACGTTGATAAGGAGATGAGAAGGGACCCTCTTTTCTTGAATCTGGTAGAACAAATGGAGCTGGGCAAGAGCCCAGCATGCCTTTGTCTAGGAGAGATTATTCTTGGCTTGGATAATAGGAAGGTGAATCGAGAATTTCCATATCTTGGCAGTTCTATTATCTTGCAAGTAAGAACTCTTTCTTTTCTCTTTCTTTCTTTCTCTTTTTCTTTCGTCTCTTTCTTTTTCGTCTTTTTTTTTTGTTTTGTTTTGTTTTTCTTTTTTTGTTTTTTTTTGTTTTTGATTTGTTTTTTTTCCTTGTCGCAGGTATGGCTCATAGAACGACTTTGATTGATCGAGTCCCTAGTTAATGTGTCGGGATATCATGCTCGATCAATTACTAAGAGAACCAGGCTCTATATGGTGGACTTTTCCCGGGTATGCAATTATTGGGAAAATAAGCTGAAGAGCGAAGGTGGTCTCTTGATTCGATGGATTGTGCCATGGTGGCATCTCAGGTCAGTTACTGGGGTATCATCTCTGGATTCTACTCGGTTTGGTTGTCTTCCCGACTTAGAATTTATGGTATGTATATTTCCGGAAAGACTGTTGAGGCAAGTGGGCCTTAAACAGTAAATTCCAAGGCTTGATACAATTCCCCAAACTGCCTTGGCTCATACTGTAGAATCTTGTCGGGAATGGGCCGCTAGGTGGGTTCAGAGGAACATGTGGTATGTACCTATTCCAGTCGGCTCGTTATTGATATCTCGCTCATATTTGCAATGGAGGAAGGCTAGTACTTCTGAGGAATGTGAGAAACCGAGAAAACATGAGCCTATAGATGATAAAATCCGCGAGACGACTAAAGAGAAAGAACAGTATCTGACTGAAGGGGAAGAAGAAGTCGGATTCCTAGTCGTTCATCCAGCAAAGAAACCGAAAACTACTTTTGCCGTGAAGATGGTAATGGATAGAAATGGTAAGGCTAGACCACGAGAAAGACCGTTGGTGATTAGGTCTGAGATAGCACAAGAGCGCCCGGCTCGTGGTCGACAAAAAGAAAGACAAGGGTGACAAAGGCAAGGGGAAGATGGAAGAATAGCCATAGTCATATTTTATTATTTAGTATTTTTGGATTTGTAATAAATGGCTGGGTTTTTAGAATCCTAGCCTAGCTTTTATTTCAGCATTTATTTATGTATGTGGCGCATTATTATTAATAACGAAATAATGAATAACAGATCAAGTTTAGTTAAGAAACTGATAGGATTTTCTTTTATTATTCTTGTCGAATTTCAAATGCAAATGTCCTTCTATTTACATTTTAAGATAATGACGGGTTGAATCCTGTGAAGGATTGCCTACGTATTCACTAGAAAAAATGAAATCAAACCTTGCGCGTATTTCGAAAATGTAAAAGAATAATTGTTCGAAGCAAGAGCTTCTAATGAACTTAGAAAAAAAAAGGGTGGCATGTGCCTTGCTTACTCCCATAAAGAAATACAATTCAATTTATTTGATGACATTAGGATTGTCCAAACGTCAAAATACAAGAGCATAGTGACATTAATTATCAGGCCAGGGCCGGTTTTATCTCGTGTCGCATGAGGGGCACGTGGGTTGACACGAGGCGCGCTTGTTTTCTTTTTCGACCTATGCTAAGGGTAGTACCGTTTCAATTGGTCTAGGTTGGTAGGGTTAGCGAACTCATTTCCATCTAAGTCTGTGATTCTAACTCCACCCCTTGAGAATATTGATTTGAGTAAGAAAGGCCCAGCCCAGTTAGGTTTGAACTTTCCTCGTCGATCAACCGGTAGGAGGGCTCTTACTGATTTGAGCACCAAGTCCCCTTCTTAGATGTTTCTGGATTTAACCCGTTTATTAAAAGCTCGTTTGATACGTGTTTGATATGTCTGTACATTATGTAATGCACACAGTCTTCGCTCGTCCAAGAGGACAAGTTCATCATATCTATCTCTTTTCCAATCAACTTTCGGAATTTCACTCTCTAAAAGAATACGTAGAGATGGGATTTCTAGTTCTACTGGTTGTACAGCTTCCATCCCGTAAGTTAAATAGAAAGGAGTGTCCCCAGTGGGTGTCCTAACTAAAGTGCGATAGCCCTATAATGCAAGGGGTATTTTGCTTGGCCAATCGCGGTAGTTGTTGATCATTTTCTTGAGCATTGTGACGACATTCTTATTAGCTGCCTCTACTACGCCATTAGTCTGAGGTCTATAAGGCGAGGAATGATGATGCTTAATTTTGTATTTGGTTAGCACTTGTTCAGTCGCAGCCTGGAAATGTGATCCATTATCACTGATGATTTCATGTGGGCAACCATGTCGGCAGATAATATTGGTTTGTATGAACTTTGCCACATTCTTAGCGGTGAGACTAGTGTAGGATGCTGCCTCGACCCAGTTGGTGAAGTAATCGATAGCTACCAAGATGGAACAATGACCTCCTGTTCTAGCTGGGGTGATCTTTCCAATTATGTCGATTCCCCAAGCAGAAAATGGCCAAGGAGATGTCATGTTGTAAAGCATCGAAGGAGGAACATGTTGCACATTCCCTAAGATTTGGCAATTATGGCAGTGTCTGACGTACTTAATACAATCTGACTCATGTGGGGACTGCATTCTCCATCGTCAACTTCTTCCATTACTTTTTGTGCCTTTGAACGATCAAGGCAACGTAGGATGACACCAAGAGGTGTTCTTTTGTACAATTCTCCTTGCATTAGGAGGTATTGAGAGGCTAATAGGCATATGGCGCGTTGTCCCCTCTTATCTATTTCTGGTGGGTATGTGCCATTGAGTTTGAAGTTTAGAATGGCTTGGAACCAGGGCTTTCTTCTTCATTTGTAAGTTGGTGCACATAGGCTGGTTCTGTCCGTCGTACGATGCATAAAGGCATTTTGATCATGTTGTCTGGCATATTGATCATGGCCGCAAGTTTTGCAAGAGCGTCTGCGAACTGATTTTCTTCTCGAGGTAGATGTAGATAACTGAATTGATCAAATAATTGGGCAACTTGATCTATCCTATCCTGACAGGGTGCTAGACTTTCACTTCAAATTTTCCATGATCCCGTAACTTGGTTGATGATCAAAGAGGAGTCTCCACGAACCCGAAGATTTTTAATGCCTAAACCGACTCCTGCTTGTAGGCCAATGAGGCAAGTTTTGTATTCTGTTGCGTTATTTGTCACCTCAAAGTCAAGTTTGACAGATAGCATGGTATGCTCACCTTCAGGAGAAATGAGCAATACTCCCACTCCAAATCCTCTTAAAATTGATACACCATCAAAATAAAGGTCCCAGGAATCTACACAAGTCTATAGTACGTCTTCGTCTGGATATTACTACATGTCTAATGTCTGAGCATCGCTTATAGGGTTATCTGCGAAAAACTCAGCAACGGCGCGTCCTTTTATGACTTTCAAAGGTAAATATTTGAGATCGAACTCTAAAAGCATTAAGGTCCATCTTGCCAGACGTCCGTTGAGGACGGGAATCTCGAAAAGGTATTTGATGGTTTCCATTTTGGAGTACACCTTGACGGAGTAGCTAAGCATGTAGTCGCGTAGCTTCTTTGTTGCCCACACAACAGCGAGGCACGTCTTTTTAAGAGGTGTGTATTTACACTCATATTCTAAGAAATTCTTACTAAGGTAGTAGATAGTCCTTTGTTCTTTTCCAACGATCTGGGCGAGCATAGCCTGTTGGAGCTAGTGTCCTCCACAGTTAGTGTGATAACATGAATAAATCTCTTATAGGTTCACGGGGTATACTTAGTATTCTTATCAGTTGATTAACGTTTATCGATAACGGTTGGCTTGCTAGGAGTTTGACGTTATTGTCATTTTAATGGCGGTGATCAACTGGTCCCTAAAAGTCACGCCTAAAGGATGTGTCTGAGAGATGTGATTATATGAATAATATAATCATATTGATGCCTTATTATATGACTAAAAGGTTATTCGATGTATATGACTAAAAAGTTAGTCAATGTAATGATGATACGATTATTTAATAACGATTAAATAATATTAGCTGAGACGAATTAAATGTAATTCGTAATTGAATATAAACCGTTATATTTAATCAATGTAAATAATATAAGCTTAAACGAATTGAAATATTAATTCGTAATTAAACATAATATGTTATATTTAATTAGCAAATTATAAATATACGGATATTTATAGTTGACGTATATATTATATTACATGCTAATATAACCGAAAAAGGAAAGAAAAAATAGTCTTTTGTTCTCTTATTTTTCGGTCCATAAGAGACTAAAATAAGAGAAAATATCTCCTATTATTCTTTTATGGTAACTAGGTCAAAACCCTAAGAACAAGAGTAGTAAAAAGAGGAGAGACTCCTCTTTCTACTACCCTAGGGGTGTCACGGCCGAAAGAGGTGAAGAGCAACAAAGGAAAAATTCCGATTTTTCTCTCTAATTCTCTCTATCATTCATCATCACAAAAGAAAAAGAAAAATTAGCAGTAACTTTTCTCTAAAATTCTAGCACAAGCAAGGCATATCTTGGATTATCTTGGTTGCAACAATTAGGAGAATATCGATTTCGATATTGTTCATAGGTTAAATTTGCTAGGACCAAAGGTTAAATCTAAATTCCTATAATTTTATATTATGCAATTTCATTTATGACTCGTAATTCATATACTATAATTTCGTTATAATCCGTAAAATAATGACGAAATATACCGATATTTCTAATAAGTGGTATCAGAGCCAAGGGCTACAGAATTATTTTATATGTTTTCATAATTGATGAAATATAAGATTAGAATCATTATTTTTTGTTTTTTTGATTTCTGCGGAGAAAAAAAAAATCGTCTGTACTGTTCATCCGTACTGTTCATCCGTATAAAAAAAAAAATTTGCCTTGTTTTTCCATTTTGATTCATTATAATTGTTGTTTTAAATAGTTAAGACGATAACATGATGAATGTGTAGTTGTTTTGATTTAATAAGGATTAAATTAAAATGTAAATGGAAATCGATTTGAATGCTCATCACTATATATTTTCGGTATTCATTGATTTAGATATTCATTTTAAATGGTTAAATTGAATCATCTAGTTTGTATCAATGTTTAATTATGATTAGATGTTGATATTTTGTACCGATCTTGAAAATATTAGTAACATCAAATTTTTTTTTAAAGAAAAAAAAGTTTCGGTTTTTTTTTTTTGATCGAAAGTTTTTTTATTCATTATAATGATGATGTTTCGTTTATTATTGTGAAGAAGTTCACAATAATTGGATACCCAATTATTTTAAAGAGGTTTAAAATAATGTTGTATTAATTCATGTTAAAGAATATGAATTAAAATTGGATTATGTTTGGTTGGGGTTATTGTGATTAATTAAGGAATTGTCACATAATTTTGATCATTTTAAAAGGTGGTTTGGATAAATTACTCTTCATAATTAAAGAATTATGTCTTGAATGATTAATTTATAGTTGATGCATTTTATCTTGTTGAATGAATGGTTGAATGGTTTAATTTACGTATTTTTGCAATCGGTTGTAATTTGTATTACCTAGTGTGGCCTTAGTTGATCTTGTTTTCGTAATGATGGAAACATGATCTTTGATGTAATTTTGAGATCCCGAATCTCCATTTTATTTTTCATTAAATTATGTTTTTAAATTAGAATGTAAATAGGTTTATATTTTGTAATTTATTAAATGCATTTTGAGAAGACTAAAGATAGAGATCAGATTGCTCACTCCCGCTACATGGACTAAGATGGAACATCAAGACAAGCTTCTCGGGTCCAAATGGGTTGGATTCCAAAGTTGTATTTTGTTCATTTTGGTAGATAGGCCACACTAGGACTTTGTAATATTTTTATGTATTTTTCCGTTCTTGTTGCTTATTCATCACATGATAGTTGTTGCATCATATTCCGCCTAAACCAAACCACCTACTACTAAAATGCATGAAAATTGACTCATATAGTTTGAATGTTAGTTATCATGGACATAAAGATGTCACTCGATTTTAAGCCATCATTTTAGTTTATTCATTCACACATGCTAGATATTAGTTCACTTAAAATTGAATTAAAATAAAATTGATGGGATCTTCCTCTAAACCTAAAATTGAGACTAGTCTTTATAGACCAAACTACTATGAATCCCTACTTCGTCGATAGGCATATAGGACCTTACTCTCCATATGACCCCTTCTACGTTGGGTAAGTAGTGTGTGTTGACCTATTTTATCTCAACATTATAGTCCGAAGAGTTTCTCGTGATTATGATGGACTAAAGATAGAATTTACAGAAATTTATCGACCAAGAATTCTAAAGGTTGAATTAGCCAAGAGGTTGGCTTATCAATTTACAGATAATTGAGTCTTGAGATCATTTATATAATTCTTGAGGGAGGTTAATTGTATAAATGCTCGAGTCTTTGCATTAAAACAAATTTTGCACTAGATTTAAATTCAAATCGATGAGTATGCTTATTATGGTTTTTCTTCTTTTTCAGAGTAGAACTCGTTTATATTTATAATACTGCATATAACAAATGGTTGGAAATACTGATATCCCTATACCAAGTGCCACGCTCGCGCGCGAATCCTGGCTTAGAGCTTTTATGAACCACATGAATCAGTCCACGCGACTGAAGAATGACGGGTCCAACTTTGCGGACTGGGAAGCGGCATTACGGAATGCTGCCATTGCTGACGGTAAGCTCAAGTACTTGACTGAGCCAATACCGCCAAACCCAGGCCCCAATGCGAGACCTAACAAAACACTTGAATATAGTGACTTCGTTATGGAAGCGAGTGCGATAAAGAACATACTCATCTTTGTAATGGAAAGCAATTTGCAAAGACGCTTCATTGCCCAAGGTGCAAACAAACCACGCTCACTAACGAATTCTCAAAAGCACCGAGGATCGTTACTTATGAGAATACATGTCGCTTCTTTGAGGCGAAATTCCAGAAGGGCCAACCGGTTAGCCCACACATTCTAGATATGATTGAGAATGTCGAGAAACTGGAGGCACTTGATTGCAAAATTAGTGAGAGCATAGTCAATGACCGTGTGCTTCATTCACTTCATGATGGTTTGCCCTTTTCAGGGCAAATTACTATATGAATGATATGAAGAAAAGTCTTCATCAGCTACACTCACTTCTCGTAAAGACCGAGAATGATATGAAATTGAGTGGGAGCATGAAGCAAGATGTTCTCATGATTTCCAACAAGGGCAAAGGTAAGGGCAAGGCTCATGGTGACCTAGCTGTAGGAAAGCCAAAGTTTAAAAAGTCAGGAAACGGCAAGAGTGGGCCTGGTGAGACCAGTGGCTCACAAGGCAAGGCAAAGAGCAAGGACAGTAACATGGAGTGCCACCATTGCCAAGAGACTGGGCATTGGAGGAGGAACTGTCCCGTGTACCGTGAGGACATAAAAGCAGGCCGCGTCACTCCTGTTGGTATGTCATCTTTTATTCATATGATTGAGATTAACCATGCAAGTTTCGGAACTTGGGTACTTGATACAGGTTGTGGTTCTCATCTGTGTAATCATTTGCAGGGCCTAAGAAACATCACACCTCTCGCAAAGGGTGATGTGGACCTGCGAGTGGGGAATGGAGCAAGAGTTGCTGCAGTTTCAGTGGGAACATATGTAATCCAACTCCCGAGTGGTTTTGAGTTATATTTATATAACTGTTGCTATGTACCCAGTTTATCTAAGAACATTATTTCTGTTTCCGTACTAGATAAAGACGGTTTTTCATTTTCAATAAAAGACAATAGTTGTATTTTCTCTTTTAATGAAATGATCTATGGCAAAGCAGTTTCCATGAATGGAATTTATATCTTAGATCAAACCACAGACATATTGCATGTGAATAATAAGAAATTAAAGGTTGGTGACAAAGATCAAACTTATCTATGGCACTGCCGTATGGGACACATAAATGAGAAACGTGTAAAGAAGCTCATTGACAATGGGACTATCTCCCCATTTGATTACGAATCATTTGGCACGTGTGAATCATGTCTTATCGGTAAAATGACTCGAATTTCCTTCAAAGGTGTTGGAATGCGCGCTAGTGACCTATTAGGACTCATACATACTGATGTATGTGGACCTATGTCAATAAACGCAAGAGACGGCTATAGATATTTTATCACTTTCACGGATGATTTGAGTAGATACGGATATGTCTACTTAATGAAGCATAAAAGTGAGTCCTTTGAAAAGTTCAAGGAATACCAGAATAAGGTTGAAAACCAACTGGGAAGAAAGATTAAAGCACTTCGTTCAGATCGTGGTGGCAAATATCTTTCAAATGAGTTTGATCAACACCTTAAAAACTGTGGTGTAGTATTACAGTTAACTCCACCTGGAACACCTCAATTAAATGGTGTGTCCGAACGGAGAAATCGAACATTACTTGATATGGTTCAATCCATGATGAGTCACACGGTAGTACCTGATTCATTATGGGGTTATGCTCTTTTGTCAGCTGCTCTTATACTTAACCGAAGTCCGTCTAAAGCTGTAGACAAGACTCCATATGAGTTATGGAAGGGAACGGTCCCTAACTTGTCCTTTATTCGGGTTTGGGGCTGCGAGGCTTATGTCAAGTGGAGACACGAGGATAAGCTCGGCCCGCGATCGGTCAAGACATACTTTATTGGTTATCCAAAAGGAATGTTTGGTCATTACTTCTATTCGCCTACCGAACAACGAGTTTTTGTTGCGGCTAGTGCGAAGTTCTTAGAGAAAGAGTTTCTCGAGAATAAGTCAAGTAATAGAACCTTCGATCTGTCGGAGATTCAAGAACCAACAACCGAGCAACCAATGGAGGAAGAGGTTCCTTCAACTTCTGCTACGGTTAACATCCCTATGGAACCTAGGAGGTCGGGTAGAGTCTCCATTCCTCCAGACAGATACATTGGTATGGTCGAGGAGAATGAGAGAGATGATGTTTTACTCCTAGAGAGTAACGAACCCGCTACCTATAAAGGTGCCATGACCTGTTCCGACTCTAAGCTATGGCTTGAAGCCATGAAATCCGAGATGGACTCCATGTATGAGAATGACGTATGGGATCTTGTTGATTTGCCTGATAAGGTACGGCCTCTTCAGTGCAAATGGCTTTATAAGATAAAGCATTTCATAGAAGGACAACCAGATACATACAAGGCACGACTAGTGGCAAAGGGTTTCACTCAACTGCAAGGATTGCACTATGATGAAATTTTTGCACTCATAGTTATGTTGCGTTCCATTCGGATAATCTTAGCGATTGCCGCTTTTCATGACTATGAAATTTGGCAAATGGATGTGAAAACCGCCTTCTTAAACGGTTATTTGTAGGAGGAGTTGTACATGGTACAACCCGAAGGTTTCATTGATCCTAAAAATCCTAAGAAGGTATGCAAGCTTAAGCATTCCATTTATGGACTTAAGCAAGCTTCTCGGAGTTGGAATCATCGTTTCGACCAGGTGGTAAAAGAGAATGGATTTACTCGATCGGTCGAGGAACCATGCTTATATATCAAGTCGAGTGGGAGCAAGATTGTCTTCCTAATATTGTATGTCGATGACATACTCTTGATTGGGAATGACATACCTTTCTTAACTTCGGTAAAAGTTTGGTTAAAGAACCATTTCCAGATGAAAGATCTGGGCAAGGCACAAAGAATTTTGGGGATCCGTATCTACAGAGATAGATCACGACGGATGTTATCCCTCAGTGAGGAGTCTTATATAGATAAGATTCTTGAGAGGTTCAGCATGACCAACTCCAAGAAGGGGAACCTTCCAATGATTTCTGGGATGCATTTGAGTAAAGCTCTGGCACCCAAGACATCGGAAGAGGTCGAGCGCATGAGTCGTGTTCCTTGTGCATCAGCTATAGGATCGATCATGTATGCCATGATATGCACACGTCCGGACGTGGCATATGCATTGAGTATGACGAGTCGGTACCAAGGCAATCAAGGTGAAACACACTGGATGGCTGTCAAAAACATACTTAAGTACTTACGAAGGACTAAGGATTGGGTATTGACTTACGGAGGAGACACTGAGCTATGCGCAATCGGTTACGCAGATGCTAGCTTCCAAACAGATCGAGATGACTCGAAATCTCAGTCTGGATTCGTCTTTACTCTTAATGGCGCTGCGGTCAGTTGGAAAAGCTCCAAACAGAGTGTTATAGCAGATTCTACAACTGAGTCCGAGTACTATGCCGCTTCAGAAGCTGGAAAGGAATCTATATGGATGCGTCAGTTCTTATAAGGACTAACCATAGTTCCTAGTTCGAATGACCCAATCACCATCTATTGTGAAAATAAAGGTGCCATCTTCCAAGCTAAGGAGCCTAAGTCTAGCAACAAGTCTAGACATGTACTTCAGAAGGCTCACATGATCCGAGATTACGTGGAGCAAAAGGAGATAGTGATAGACAAGATTGCTTCGGATGACAACATCGCGGACCCTCTCACTAAACCGTTAAAATATGATAAGCATGAAGGGCACGTCATTTCCATGGGAATTGAAAGTGTTCCTGAGTTGTAGTAGCTGTTTTATGTGGATTAGATAAATGTATCTTTTTCATGTACTATTTATAACATCATCGTATTGTTTCATATTTTGTTTTTCATGTGGATTGTACGACAACATTGAACGCCACAAAGTGAACTGAATTACATTATAATTGTTTTGGTCCGTAATCGCCTACATCAGCTGATAACTCTGGCAATTATACTGTGAAGTTGATTGATGATGGGTTCAACGAGCCATAAGTCAAACGGTTGACTGATCGATCACAGATACGAGTTATAAAGATACCTCATAGGACATCGTGACAACGTTATGGAGTCCTAAATGTTTCAGAACATTCGGTGCCAGGTCGTGGATAGGACGTCCATAGTGTTCCTAAGAGCTGATTCTTTTGACTATCGACTGTCTCTTGAGATTAAGGCAGTTTTTGGGTGACTTTGGTTTCTTTCTCATGGTCGACCGTAACAGGAGGCTAAGTAGATTTTTACTGGGTCATTTTATACTGTGCTTGTATCTGCAAGATTCGAGTTGAGGAAAATATCCAACCTTTATCAGGTTTTGTTATTTCTCAGGGCCACTCGATGAGTTGTAACTGAAATGCATGGCCATGCTCGAATAATGATTCGTTTATCAGTTAAGTTACTCTCTAGTCGGGAAAACCACTCTTGAGACTGATCGCTTGTAAAATGCGACCTTTGTAAATACGGACTTTGCAAATTGTTTTACATTGAGTGGGAGAAATTTATGGATATGAGAATCGGGTGATCGCACATACACTTGTAAGGACAAGTGGGAGATTGTTGGAGCTAGTGTCCTCCACAGTTAGTGTGATAACATGAATAAATCTCTTACAGGTTCACAGGGTATACTTTGTATTCTTATCAGTTGATTAACGTTTATCGATAACGGTTGGCTTGCTATGAGTTTGACGTTATTGTCATTTTAATGGCGGTGATCAACTGGTCCCTAAAAGTCACATCTAAAGGATGTGTCTGAGAGATGTGATTATATGAATAATATAATCATATTGATGCCTTATTATATGACTAAAAGGTTCGTCGATGTATATGACTAAAAGGTTAATCAATGTAATGATGATACGATTATTTAATAACGATTAAATAATATTAGCTGAGACGAATTAAATGTAATTCGTAATTGAATATAAACCGTTATATTTAATCAATGTATATAATATAAGCTTAAACGAATTGAAATGTTAATTCGTAATTAAACATAATATGTTATATTTAATTAGCAAATTATAAATATACGGATATTTATAGTTGACGTATATATTATATTACATGCTAATATAACCGAAAAAGGAAAGAAAAAATAGTCTTTTCTTCTCTTATTTTTCGGTCCATAAGAGACTAAAATAAGAGAAAATATCTCCTATTATTCTTTTATGGTAACTAGGTCAAAACCCTAAGAACAAGAGTAGTAAAAAGAGGAGAGACTCCTCCTTCTACTACCTTAGGGGTGTCACGACCGAAAGAGGTGAAGAGCAACAAAGGAAAAATTCTGATTTTTCTCTCTAATTCTCTCTATCATTCATCATCACAAAAGAAAAAGAAAAATTAGCAGTAACTTTTCTCTAAAATTCTAGCACAAGCAAGGCATATCTTGGAGCATCTTGGGTGCAATAATTAGGAGAATATCGATTTCGATATTGTTCATAGGCCAAATTTGCTAGGACCAAAGGTTTAATCTAAATTCCTATAATTTTATATTATGCAATTTCATTTATGACTCGTAATTCATATACTATAGTTTCGTTATAATCCGTAAAATAATGACGAAAAATACCGATATTTCCAATATAGCCCCCATGGCTGTTTATGTGACTGTGAGATATACACCAAGAGGTTGATCTTGTTGAGGAGGCATTAGCACTGGTGGCTTAGCCAATATCTCCTTAATTTTGTCAAATGCTTTTTGGCTTTCGTCATCCCACATGGTATGATCTGTCTTCTTAAGCTTTTTGAAAATAGGTTCGCAGATCATAGTGAGTTTCGATATGAACCGGCTCACATATTGTACCTTGCCTAGGAATCCTCTAACCTCCTTCTCTGTTTGGGGTTGTGACATTTATATTAAGGCTTTGATCTTGGATGGATCAATTTCTATTCCCCTTTGGCTGGCGACATATCCCAGAAGTTTGCCTGATGTTATTCCAAATGTACATTTCTCAGGATTGATGTTGTACTTGCGCAATCTGAGGAAGAATTTGCGAAGGTTGTCAATGTGTCCCTTCCTGTCTTTGGATTTGACAATCATATCATCTACGTATACCTTTACTTCTTTATGCATCATGTCATGTAACAAAGTGGTCGTGGTACGTTGATATGTGGCTCCGGCGTTAATTAGCCCAAATGGTATAACTGTGTAGCAATATGCGCCTCATTGGGTAACGAAAGTTGTCCTATGCATATCTTCTTCGGCCATTTTGATCTGATTATACCCGGCATACCAATCCATGAAGGACAACATGCATGATATGTTGTATTATCTACCAATATGTCGATATGTGGTAGGGAAAATTGTCCTTGGGACTCGCTTTGTTTAAATCTCTGAAATCAACGCAATTCGGATTTGCCCATCCTTTTTGGGTACGGGAACTAGGTTAGCTACTCAGTCAGAGTACTCGGAAACTTTGATGAACCCGGCTTTGAATTGCTTAACGACTTCTTCTTTGATCTTAAGAGCCGATTCAGCCCTCATCCGACGAAGCTTCTATTTTACGGGTTTGAAACCTGGTTTGATTGGAATTCGGTGCTCTGCAATATCCATGTCAATCCCTGCCATGTCTTTGTAATACCAAGCAAAAACATCTTTGAACTCGTGTAGGAGGTCGACGAAACTGGCCCTTTCGGTCGGGTTTAAGGTCGTCCCTATCCTAAGTTCTCGGGGTTCTAGTTCGGTCCCTACGTCAATGAGTTCAGTATTTCCTATAACTGATGCCCCTTCCCCCTCTTGTAGTATTTCCTTAATTATATGGGGAGGTAAATCGATTGAGTCAGGGTCAGGATTATCCTCATTATCATCATAAACTGAACTGCATTCAGAAAAACACAAAGAGTAAGAAGAATCTGATTTATTCATATTAAATTTAAAAAATAACTGAAACAAAAGTAGCCATATGTTCAGTATTCAGTGGTGGTAATGGAACAGATGTTCCCCAAACTGCTATTATTATTAGATGCTATGCTAGGAGATATAAAGGGATGGGGGGGTGACGGCAGGAGGAGACTCTCTAGGAACTTTTCTAGACTCAGACTCTGAGTCCGACTCCGACTCTGACTCCGACTCGAATTCGTTGTCTTCTGGTTCTCCTTTGAACATCTCTACTTCTCCTGTAGTGACCTTGAAGAGCTTTCCTTGATTGGTTGTCCACTTGATCAACTTTCTCCATCCTTTTGGCTGATTTGAGCCAGCGTCTGTGATCAACGTTGTAGGGTTAAAATGATCGTCCTGAAGTATCATGGTAATGATCTCATCCCGTGCAGCTCTGACGAATCGATTTTCTCCAAACAAAAGACTAACAGCTTGCTCGTCTAAATAAGGTGTTTGATGAGTTTTGACGGTAATATCCGTTTCTGAGGGACTAAAGTAGCAATCGTGGAAGACCTCGATTCTAGCTAATTGTATTCCTCTATAGTGCCATGGTTCGGGAAACCCGTGAAAGTATACTTTGCTCCCCTCCCTAACGAAATATCCATTTAGAGTAGGGAGATAGGGTTGTATCTGGATTCCTCAATTTTTACGATTTTCGACTTGAGTAAGCATTTCCA
Organism: Heliosperma pusillum; assembly: GCA_022085475.1. Classification (NCBI taxonomy): domain Eukaryota; kingdom Viridiplantae; phylum Streptophyta; class Magnoliopsida; order Caryophyllales; family Caryophyllaceae; genus Heliosperma; species Heliosperma pusillum. Next base: position 105,784 of record JAIUZE010070395.1, read on the forward strand.
GAATTTCTTTCTTTGTGAGTTTTTACCCTAATACTAGTGGTATCTTTCCTGAATTCCCCTCTTTGTAAGGTGCAAAGCTAATTTTCCTGATGGAGTTCAATGGCATCCCTGGGATGTATCCCTGGGATTTGAGCATGTGGTTGACCACTAAGTTGGAGTATGTGTCGAAGTACAGAGGTGCCAACTCACTCTCTACGAGATTTATGCTTTGAAATCCTCCAAGCTCATATACAGGACCCGTGATTTCTTGGTTGTCTGACATTTTCTCTATCACAGCTTTAATAGGTGACGAATTGATCGTCACTACTTTGCCATCTAGAGGAATTTTAATCTTTTGGTGTAACGTGGATGTTACCGCTTTAAAAGCGTGAATCCAAGGCCTTCCTAGAAGTATATTAAAGGATGCTTCGATGTCCACAATTTGGAAATTGACTTTTCGTTCAATTGGCTCAGTGGCTATAGTAAGGTTGATTAGCCCTATCACCTTTCGTCGTGTTCCATCATATACTCGAACACCTTGGTTGGTAGAAGTCCAATTTGATTCTTTCATGCTCAATTTACACACTATTTTTAGTGGTATGACATTGACTGCGGAGCCATCATCTACAAAAGTCATTGGTACGTTCTTCTTTAGGCACGTGATTGTGATATATAGAGCGAGATTGTGACTGGCACCGTAAGGAGGTAAATCCTCATCTGAGAAAGTAACTGGGTTACTTAGCTTAACTGAGTCTTGGAGGACCAAGTTGACTATGTCGTCATGTGTAGGGTCATGCGACATTCAGTTACGCCAGTGCTTGTAATAAAGCTTGGCGATGGGGAAATGAACTTGCCACTAACTGTTAGACTGAAAGATCAGCCTTTATCATTTGGAGTGACCACATTTTTGTTAGTAATTGGACCATTAATGGTAAGACCATTCTGAGAGACACCTTGATAAGGACATCCTGATCGAGTAAGGTAGTCTATATCTTGATCTTCTCTAGGCCTGACTATATCTTCATTATCTTGGGTTTGATGAGGTTTCGTGAGGTATTCATCCTGGTTGTCAACGACCCATATTCCATTGACGGTATTGACTTCTTTTAGTCTGATGATTTCGGCTTTCAAAATGATTACTCGTTCGACTAGATCATCACATGTGGTGATCACCTCTTGCATTGTGGACTCTTGAGATAGAATTGGAATTTGTGGTACGCTTTCTTGGGGCGTGGCGCCCGGAATGCGTAGAGATGCTACAGTGGTTTCAAGTTATGAAACTTGCCTACTCACATTCTTAGCCCATGCAATTAAGTCATTGATGGTAGGAGAAATGGTGGAGTATTTTCCCTCATTTTCTAACATGAGAATCTCATCTTCGATTGTGGAAATGAGATGTGAACAATCCAAGGTGGATTCTTCATCTGTAATCATCAAAACTCCAAGAGGATTCTGAGTATTTTTAGGCTTAACTCCAGGGGGTATGGGTAGACGACCATCTTCAATCATATCTTGAAGGGCATGCTTTAATTTGAAGCATTTCTCTATATCATGACCTTTACCTTTGTGATATTCGCTAGGGTTGAGCAAAACCGGGTACCCGACCCTGTTTTGCAAACTGGTCCGGGCACCCAGTTTTAAAAACCAGAAATTCCTCAAACCTGATCCGCTCCTGTTTAAATCCGGTTAACCGGTTTTTATGAATATTTCAACCCGGATCCGGAAACCGATTAACCGAACCGCTTTTAAAAAAAACCTGTTTTGGGCTAAAACTTCTAATTACAGTTTTTTCATTACTCTACCATTTCGCCCAATTCATTCTGTTTTGTGAAATTTGAAACAAATAACTTCATACAAAAAGTTACCCATTGTCCATAGATAATAAAATCCAAAAAACATCCAAATAATGTTCAAAAGTTACAATTCAACCCAAAAGTTCACAAATTACAATTCAATTTGAATCATTACGTGTCCATAATTAAAAATCTCAAGCAAAATAAAGCATTTGCATCCTTCAAAAGTGATTTCATCCATCCGTCTCATCAATAACCGATTCAAAATACAGGTTCCGGTTTTCACTTTTCCAAACCCGAAACCGAACCTTTTTTACTCCAAAAAATACGCTTCAGGAGCCCGGACCAGAAAAAACCCGAATTTTCGGGTCCCTAAATTCGGGTTTCGGTTCGGTTTTGGTTTAAAAAAGCGGTTCGGAATTTTTTGCTCTGCCCTAATATTCGCAGTAGGCATTCTCATCCAAGAACCTAGTTTTCTTTTCTGGATCGGGTGTAGGTCCTATGGGTTGGAGTTTGCCTTGTTGTGTCAACCTTTTCAAGGCATTGGAATATGTATCACTGATGCTTGTGAACTTCCTTTGTGGGTTGTTCTTTTTGGATGGTTCAACAAGATTGACTTCATCGATTTTGATAGTAGAGCCGTAAGAACGATTCGTTGAGCCTTGATATCCGCGACTTACCGTTTTGGACAAGAGCCCTTTTTGGATGTCCTCTTCAATTCTTGTTCCTAGCACAATTAAATCTTTGAAAGACTTTATGTTTTGGTACCTAAGGTGGTTCGCATAAATAGGTCTCAAATTGTCGACGAACGTTTCCATAAGAGTGGCTTCATCTGGGCGTTCAACCAGCTGTGTGCTAGTCTTCCTCTACCTACTTAGGAAGTCGGTGAAACCTTCTTTATCATTTTGGGTAAGAACCTCTAGAGTACGTGGATTTCAGCATTGTCTGCGTATTGTTTGGCGAGCTCAATCGCGGCATCATCCAGGGTTGCAATTTTCTTGTGTTATAGAGAATATAACCACTGCTTAGGAATGGTGTCGAGAGATGAAGGAAATATCCTTAGGAACATCTCTGGTTTGATGCCTTTGATAGACATGTAATCTTTGAAAGCACGATATGATTCAAGGGGTTCTCATTTCCTTGAATTTTGGGATGTCAGTTATGTTGAAGTTGGTTGGCAATTAGGCATTTACCGCTTCATATTTGTGATTATTCTCCCTGTAGATGTCATCTCCCTTGAGGTACATTAGTTGCTCCTCCAGGTATTGGAGTCGCTTTTCAGCTTCAGTAAGAACTGGTGGGGGATTGACTTCTGGTTGTCCCATGATGGGTGGAATGTTATCGTGTACACTAGGGTCCGGAATGTCTGCAGGAGGCAGCCTCGTTTCTACGGCAAAAATTCGGCCTTCAATAGCATTGAGGCGGGCATAAGCTTGGTCTTGACTTGTTTGGAGACGGATGAGTGCAGCTAGGACTAGATCCTTACCATTTTGCTTGGGTTGATGAACCCTTGCTTGACTAGTTCTAAGCATCTTGGAAACTGAGGTAAGAGACCGTAGACGGATCAAAATACGATCGACCATTCTAGCGCACTTACTCAAAATGACTCGACTTGTGAAGTGGGAGTGTGCCACTTTGTTTAAGTGAGTTTTAAATATGACTAGTTTGGAAATGTTTGTCCTAGAAAACCGTAGTGTGATTGTAGGAGTGTTGACTCGAAGTGGAGAAATGATTTTAACTAGACACTTGGATAGAGTTTCGACTCATTTTGCGCTTACTTTAGGCCACATTTAATAATGCTTTACAGATTTGAAAAGGATTTTGTTTTGAAGAAAGTTCGTCATGGTTTTATTTACAAAATGGTGATCACGTAGAGGTTATACATATTTATACATGCATTATAAGGGTATGTTGAGTGCATTTAAAAGGTTTTGGTTTAAAGGGTGGGTTACCATACCAAGCAATAAAAACCCAGGGTCTGTGGAGAGGTCTGCGCCGAACATGAGTAAGGTTGGTTCCTAGTCCATTTCCTATAGTAGTGAAAGCTCTTTATACTAACATGAGTATGTACCGCGGTATGGTTGACGTCAATCGTTATCCATCCTTAGGCCCGGATAAGAATTTGGACCTTCCACACAGGACGATTGGTCGAAATGTGTTGGGTTTAGCCTAGGAAGGCCGAATACAACGACCTAAGAAGGTCGAGTAATGAAAACCGATAATTGTCTCATACAGACTATTCCTTAACCTTATTCAAGTTTCACCCTGGGTAACACGTAAGTGTATAGATCCCCAGCGGAGTCGCCAAACTGTGGTACCCGGCGGGACCATGGATGGAACATGGACAAGCGTAGAAATATGCATTTGTGGAGTCGCCACCAATTTTTATGAAAAATTGGAACCGCTCGAATAATTTATGCCATGTCAAGACACAAAGTAATGACATGAACACTAAGAACTCGTTACCCTTAGCGTTCTATGTCTAGAATGACTCTCGTGGATGCCAATGAACACGGATTCTCACGGAGATCTGGAGTAAAGGGTGAGGGTACGTATTAGGAAGCTCTTTAATCGAACATCTAACCCCGCCCGCCTCAATAGCGGCCTTTACTAATGATTAGGGAAATCGTTTGTCTTTGATATGTTATCGATTGTTTGCATGCAATGCAACATCCAACATTTTTATCCTAGCATTTGAATTAGACTTTGTCGGCGAACATGTAATTATCACTTAATTATGTCGAATTGGAAATTAGAATTAATTATATACGAAAGAAAAGAAATCATACAATACAATAATTAAATCAGATTATAACGGGCTACAAAGATTACAAGATATACGTCACAAATATACTCAAAACGGAGATTTGAAGAAAATGAAAAGAAAAGAAAACTAAAAGACGGATTAGGGGCGATATTATGACTAATAGTTAATTAATTACGTATTCGAAGCTACGTCAAGGCTGATATGTCTAGTTTTTATTTGATTTTACTCCCTAATTTAACTCAATTTTACATGATTATTATACTTTGTTTAATATATTTGTGAGCTAATTACGTGTTCGAGGTGCATTGCTCGTGTTTTCTACATTTTGTAGGAATCTAAGCATTTAGAGGCTTTTTCCTAGCACATTAGCAAGCATCAAAGTTCACTAAGCTCAAATGGAAGCAAGATGGACCATGGAAGAATTTTATGAGAAATGACAAGCCCAAGCATGAAGATTTGTGAAATGGTTTTGTGTACAAATGAGAAACCAAAATGAAGCCCAACTTAAGGAGTCCACAACTCAACATAGGGATGCTCTTTGGATGCTCATGGGATGCCAAATTATGCAATTAACCGGAGAATTAATGAGCTTAAAGACGCATCATAGGATTCCTCAAGCATTTAATTGAGTCATTAAACAAATATGCCCGGATTATTGTAACCCCGATCGGGGTGGCATGTCCCCGATCGGGGTTGGGGTGATGTAAGTGGCTTACGTTGCAAGTCCTCTCCCTATATAAAGGAGAGGGACTTCGACACTTGGATTGATCTTTTACACTATCTTTACACATCTTTTGATGCGTGCATTTTATATAGACCTTTTAGGCCATATTTGCACGCATTTCCATGCTTATTTAGTAGTGTTTTACTACGAATATCCCCCGAATAGTCTACTTTAGTTTGTTTTGTAATATTTGCAGGTATGGACCAGAATGACGGGAAACTAGCCATTTTGTAGCTCCTCAAGCATGCATAAGTGAGTCGGAAAGGAATCTTGGTGTCTCGGAATGCGGGAAGTCGTGTTAAAGGAATGGAAGAACGAAATCCATGAGCAAAGCTCTCGTTCGAGGAGTAAAAGCCTTTGATCGACTACTCTATTAATTAGAAGACCTCGATCTAGTAACCATTCTACTCGATCGAGCTGCTGGTTTAGGACATTTACTCGATCGAGCACTATGTTTACTCGATCGAGTGCTTTGGACAACAAATGTTACTCGATCGAAAGGTTACAAGCTATGGGCTTTGCGAGATAGTGTATTAAGCAATGAACGCCTTGTAATTTATTATTCTACTTAAGGGTGAAATTACGTAACAATAGACATCAACTTTTTACTCTAGATTTCATATTAGACAACAACTTGTTACCCTAGGCTTTATTTTTGACTTTTATCTTGGATCTAAATTGGAAGACTTCTTCGGACTTTCTTCTTCTTTCTAATTCGGTATTATTGTTCTTGAATTCAATTAATTATTTATCTATGTCTTTTTGTTTCTTATTTATTATTGTTGTTGTTCTCCTTTCTATTATGCGTAGCTAATTCCTTTGCTAGGATTTAGGGGAACCGTGGCGTAGGTAAGATGAATTGATTAGTAGTCTTTAGATTAGGTTTGGAAGCAATCATCACATTTAATAGCTTTTAATTGTTTGAGTCGACGCATTCAATTGACTGACTTGATACCCCCTTGACCTGGATCGAGAGATTGGAAAAGGACAGATCAGTGATGAACTTTGGGATTATGCTAATGAGGGCGAGATCTAAGTTAGTATATCTTAGGGCGAATAGCGGACGGAGAGGACCTTTTCACTACCCACAAACCTGTTTAGATTCTACTTTGATTTCTATCCTGACCCTAGATGCCATGGGGAACCGACGATCCTAGTTCTTCTTTCTGATATTTCGCTCTTTATTTCTCTTTCCCTTTTCTCTTGTAGTGTTAGAAAATCATTTAAACAAACCCCTAATTTGGTTACTTTGACAGACTTAGCAAGTTATAGGATTCCCTCTCCCTGTGGATTCGATACCCGACTGCATCTACTGCATTTTGTTGAGACCGTTAGGTTTTATCTTTGATAGGGTTGCGATAGCCGTATCATCTTTCTCCCATACATTTTCCTTAGCTTAAGCACACAAATTTCTCTTAGTTTCATATTAAGTTTCAATATTGTTAAACATTTGGTTATTACTTTGTTCAAGCATTTGGTTACAATTCAATACAATCTTTCTTTAATCTTTTGGTTCTAGTATTCTCGTTCAAAGTTCCAAATCCTTTTTGTTGTGGTAATTTCGATCCTTGTTCGTTCTATTATTGTATTTTCATTATCACCTTATTATCATTAGCATTGTTTTATTAGTTTAACATTTGCATTTCACTAGTGTTAGTTATCATTTAGCACTTTTATAACTTTTGTTATTTCATTTAGGCCATGTTCTTTTCGGCTGAAATGAGTTGAACTGAGTTAATTGGAGGTGAGCTTAATTGTACTAAATTGAATGGAACGGAGTTGAAGTGAATGGAGTTGAAGTAAGACTTAATTTTGTGAAGAGATTAGTTGAATAGTATTGGATAAAGCTAAACTAAACTGTGTTGAATAGAGGCGAGCATAAATAAAACGAGCTGAAATTAAGCCGAAAAGAACAGGGCCTTAACCATGTTTACCACATTTACCGTTTTATAAACCAACATTAGTTTTATTCTAAGTATGAGTGAGTAGTTCCCTTTAACTAGGGATTAGGGGAGCCATGCATGACTAATATGTAAAATGTTAAAATAGGTTGATATAATTATCTAAATTATTTATTTCACATGTTTGTATCATCATGATTAATCTTTGTTTAGTGGTCATATTCATTGATTAAGTTTGTTAATTCATTCTAAAAGTCGAGAGGCATAAAATCGGATTAGACTAAGCATGTGTAGTAGTACAACCTAGTCATAACGAAAGTTCTCTAGGACCCGACCTAAGGTGGACACTAATATCGAGAGATGGGTGTCTTTAGCCTAAACAATTAACATTATTATTTATTCCTAGTTTAACATGAGTATAAAGTATTTACATGGTGACCCAACTTCCCTAGACTTTTTTAATCATATATTTTATAACATTTTAGCTAAATCATAAAACCAAATAAATCATTAAACCGACCTTGATAGTAGTCTATTCATAGCATCGCATAGCGCAATTCCCATCTCCTTGTGTTTGACCCCTCGTACTACATTAATTTGTGTATAGGGAAATTTATCTTTGATAAGGTGTGCGACATAGCCTATCAAAGGCAAAAACAGAAATTTAGGGACAGAAGTCAACCTAGAACAGGCGCAGCACAGCTGCGTCTGCGTCTCTTCTTGAGTTGAGTCAAGTCAGAATCGCGAACAGTTAATGTTGTTTTGTGTATTTAGGATCGATTAATGATCTACGACTCGAATGGAAGTGATTTAACACATTAATTACTACAATTTGTATCAACAATGAATCTCGAGATTTGATATGAACAAACCGAACCTCTAAAACCCAAATTTGATTCAAAGACGAAAACCCGCTAATATTGAATTATTATGGATCTAAGTAAAGAAAAAAACGTCTTATGAAATATAAAATATGATTTATAAAACAGGAAAGGAATAAAATAAGAAAATCGCGGGAACCAAAGGAAGAAGAAGAAGAGCAAGAGCAGGCAGCCTCTGAAAGAGGCGCAACAGATGTTGCGACTCTTCGAAGAGGCGCAGATGCTTCTGCGTTTCTTTTCGACGTCTGGTCACTACTGAAAATGTTTTGTTAGAAGGTTTTACTTAAAATCGGTTTTGAATTTATTTCTGACATGCATCTTACATTAATTGAACGAATAATATAAATACATAAAAAAGACAGGATTTACACTCTCAGACTTACATGTTGATGAAACGAGATATTAACTAAGTTAACGTTTTAGCGATAGCTCGACTCGAATGTATGCAGAAAGTGCCCTTGTTAAAGGATTAAAGTTGATTAGTTCATTAAATTGATTGATTGATGTGTAGTGGGTCAAATTGGTTGGTCAATGCAATAACGTGACAGGTATCCAGAAGGATCTGAGCTTACGTGGTCGATTGATCAAGCACGTAGATGTCGATAGCTTAGAGTAAGGTCTAGAAATGCAAAGAGAGAGAAGAGAAGTGGCGGAACACTCGCGTGCCTTAAAAGTTAGAACGGAGCACTTCTTTTATAGCTGAAAATATGAAAGAGTCGTAGAACAACTCAAACTTTGGAAAGAACAAACTGGGGAAGAGGCGCAGCAGCCACCAGGACTACGACCCTTCAAAGCGGCGCAGCAGGATTGCGACCCTTCGAAGAGGCACAACACCTGCTGCGTCATTTCCCCAGAGGTTTCCTGCTACGGATGGAAGATTCCCACGCTTCTATTACGGAATTGTGGTTGATCTACACTTCCTATCTAAAAGGATACATGATATATTATGCTAAAAAAGATAGAATTTAAAATATTAATAAAATATCCAGAAGTTTTTGCGCGTTCCGACTCAGAGTTGTAAAGCGGTTTCTAGAAAATGAAGCAGTTTTCGACCCGGACTCCAAATGAGCTCTAATGACTGTCAAAACGACCGTATCGGCGCGTAGATAACGACCAAGGGGTAGACACAAGTGTTGGAGCTATCACTTGACGAAAAACTTACGAATTGTCATAAATCGTTCTGCGTATCAAACATGCGGCCCAATCATCACTGGGTGGTTGGCGGAGGGTGTAAAGCTGAGGTATCTACAAACATCCAACGTTTTAATCCTAGCATGTGAATTAGACTATGCTGGTGAACATATAATTAGCACGCAATTGATTAATTGATTAATTAATTGGTTGATTGTGTAGTGGTCAAATTGGTCGGTCAATGCAAACGTGACGGGTACCTAGAAGGATATGAGCTTACATGGTCGATTGATAAAGCACGTAGATGTCGATAGGTTAGAGCAAGGTGTAGAATGCAAAGAGAGAAGAGAAGGGGCGGAACACTCGCGTGCCTTAAAACTGAGAACGGAGCTCTCCTTTTAAAGCACAAAATACGAAGAGTTCAAGAACAACTCAAACTTATCTGAAAACGGAGAAAACAAGCTGGGGAAGAGGCGCAGCAGGAACTGCGATCCTTTGAAGAGGCACAACACCTGTTGCGTCATTTCCCCAGAGGTTTCCTTCTGCGGAAGAAAGATTCCCACGTTTCTATTACAGAATTGTGGTTGATCTATACTTCCCTTTTGAAAAGATACGAGATATATTTATAAAAAAAGATAGAATTTGAAAATATTAATAAAATATCCAGAATATTCCGGCGCGTTCCGACTCGGAGTTTTAAAACGGGTTTCTAGAAAATGAAGCGGTTTTAGACCCGGACTCCAAATGAACTCTAATGACTGTCAAAACGATCGTACTGGTGCGTAGATGGCGACCAAGGGGTAGACACAAGTGTTTGAGCTATCACTTGACGATAAACTTACGAATTGTCATAAATCGTTCCACGTACTAAACATGCGGCTCAATCATCACTGGGTGGTTGCCGGAAGGTGTAGAAACGAGGTATCTATACAATCCAACACACAAACTTAACCCCTTAAGCCCACATTAGATCCCCCTCATCCCTAGAAAAAGAAAACTACTCAATGTACTTATGTTGTTGTTAACAAGCAAATAAAAGTTTATGGAAATGATAAACATACCAATATTCAACATAATAAAGGTAACAATAGTGAAACAAGATTAAAACAAGATTAAAGCAATAAAGATGAACAAATAAGTAAATAAGAGAGAAATTGATACTAACAATTAAGCAAAGATAAGAACTTGGGCTGGAATAAGGAAGAATTTCTTCAATCTCTTGATTACAACCCAATTGATACTAAATCTATAAACTAATTAATGTAACTTAAGACAAAATTAAGGAAAGATTAAGACTTGATTATGAAATTTTAAAGCTTAAAGGAAATAATGTTCTATATCTAGGGTTTTGTGCTAAGATGTGTCTAATGAAAAAGGGAGAGAGGTATTTACAGGTTACATCAATAGTTGATCCAAATAACAAAGGAGTTGAAAATGCGGAATAGTTGTCCCGGCCGGCCGGCCGGTCGACGGTGGCCTACCCGGCTTGGAGGTTATTATTTCTCAATCTCCATTTTTTCGACTGTCAGGTCGGCACAACCGGTGGGCCGGCTGCCGGTGCCACACCGGCTGGGAGCCCCCTGTTATTTCTTCAATTTATACTTGACTTCTGGCTTCCAGCCAACCAGTCTCTGCCTCTTTTTTTCTTCTTTCTTTATTGACTCAAGGGGAGGGGCTCTCAGCCGGCCAACCGGCTACCGGCTGAGACCCTCTTCTCAGCACTTCTCTTTTCTTCTTTTCTATTCTCGTTCCAAAACCGCTTCACTTGCTCCCATTTTCTCATTTCCGTCTCGAAACCTGCAAGATGAGGTACAAAATAATAGAACGAGAATTTGGCAAACAAAATGCAATTAAAGGCGCGCAAAACCGTATAAAGACGGATAAAAAAGCATAGAAAAGAAGAAAGAAGTATGACTAAATAAATGCTCATCAGACTCCTAATATAATAAGGAAACTAAGACACTTTCCAAAAGACTATTTCTACTAGTTTTAGGAAACTAAGCTCTCCTAAAGAATTTAGGAAACTATAACACCACCTCGACTTAAGAAAATAAGATGATTCTATTTGTACTCAAAGTACTTATTACCTAAATCTAAATATATGATTCCTTTTGCAAAGAAGCCTTGACGTCTCTTCCTTGGGTGTCAAGTAATCCCAGAATAATATTGGAGTGGAATAAACAGTCCCCGAGAGTGTTCAATTACGACTCTGACTGATTTCAAACTAATCTTAAACCAATTGATCATCTTGACTTATCAATATCTCATCATCTTCTAATGCTCCCGCGGGCTGGGCAAAAATTGACTCGAGGATGAATAAGGCCTGGGTCGGACCGAATTTATGACTAGGCATGGTTTATAGGAATTGTTGCAGCGAGTAGACCTGACAAAATGAAACTGAAACTAAGAAACTGATCAAAAACATTTGAACTGATAACCGATCGAAAACCTGATATTGGTAACTCGAATACTACCCGAAACCCGACTCACTCCAAATCGAAACGAAATTGAATCGAAATCAATAATAACTTATTGATACCACGAACCTAAATATATCTAAAACGGTAAGAGCCGAACTGATTGAACGAAATCAAAAGTATTTATTTTCTCATAAAGAAACTCATATTTGAGGTGTTTCTCAATTATTCTTATTTATTAATGATATGAATTATTACATTAATGATTGGAATGTATAAGATACATTTAAACTAATTTGTTGACCGTTAACTCGAAAAATGATGACCCGAAGTTGAAGTGAATTGAAATTGACCCACCGGAACCATACCCGACTCAAAATATGACAAACCGATAAAAGTAGCTAACTGAAATGAACCCGATCAAAAACTAAGATCAACCCGGTTTAAATCGAATTGATTTAATCCAAGCCGAAACCGAATCAAATGACGCGTTTGCGAAGTCTAGCCGCGAGAGTGAAATATTGGTGTATATTATCGGCAAGTATGCATAAGTAAGCGTGCCAAGTATTGTCAGCATTACATTTTGTGGTGCGTATATTGTGTGTGCACAAATTCTCATTTGTGACGGACACTATCCGTCGCAAGCTTAAGACGGATACCATATTCTCTCATAAAATATTCATCAAGGGTGAGTGGAGAAGCACATGGGGGTGCCCACCTTGTCCCCTCTCACCTCTACCCATTTCCTCTCAAAAAATACCCGTCGCAAGATCCGATCCGTCGCAAGCAAGACCTACTGATTGTGTGTGTGACTCTGTCAAGTGTCAACAACCCATAAGAAATCCCGCCATTTTCAACCTTTCCAAGAATCGTTTGTTCATTTGTCTTCTAATACCTTCCTCTTCCTTGTAAAATACAGTACTACTCAGAATGCAAATACTGCGTTTTCATTCTTCCAACTTTGGATGTCGTCATGATTTGGGAATTTCTAGATCTCGCAATAAATCATCAAACTCACGAACAAAAACAAGAATGGATGTATTTCCGCCTAATTATAGCTTTTATCCTCAGGTATATATTTGTATTTTACATTCCTTGGCGCTTTTCATTTTGTTTTCCTATTATCTCAATTGTATTCCGTGGATTATAATATTAGTACTAATTAATTTAATGCAAGGGAGTGTTTCGTGTTTTTCAACCAATATTTTCATTGAATATACGAATATTTCTGATTTGTAATATGAATCTTCACTCTGCCTCCCTAGTCACTACTATTGCATATTGATGTAATACTCTCTCCGTCCCAATCATTTATTTGGCTGTGATTAAATTACAAATTCCCGTCACAAGGAATAAAAAAGGCAAACAAATGACTGAGACAAATGGAGTATATATATATAATTGGATGGTGATCAGGTGATGAGAACTAAACAATGCCTTTGAATGGAAATTCTGACTGAAAGAATAGCTTTTATGTATTCAAAGATTTTTAATAATTGTTCGGTCATGCTCCATGTTTTGGCAAGCATTCTCCTTACGGGTTGCGACTTTTAATAATTGTTCGGTCATGCTCCATGTTCTAATCAATTTTAGATTATGAATAAATTTTATCATTAGCCTGTTGTTTTTTATATACCAAAAAAAAATATATGTGGCTCATTGTGTTAACCAACAGTTACGAGTTTCAAATATTTTGGACCAAGAGTACAAATCCCAACGCAATTTGGTCCAGAGGCCTCGGTCCATGGATGAGGTATCTATCCTTGCCTTTTCTTTAGTCTGCCCTGATGCGTTTCACACATGCCCGCCCCTATGAATTTTCTCCTTTTGTTGTCCTGTAACAGTATTTATGTCCAGGGTTCATTAGGAATTTCTTCATTCGATGACTGGGCAGGAAATGTGATGACTAGTGACTACGTGATTTTTTCTAGTGACGGAGAGGACAGTGATGGAGAGATTTTGGTGACGCCCATTAATGATGTTGACATGCCAACCATTAGAAAGCAATTCGTTACCGCAGAAGATGCTTTCACAGCTACTGCTCACAGGCTTGCCATGTTTGGGAAAAGACATAAAAAACACAGGTATATATGCTTACAAAATCAAACCTGACAACTAAATGTCATAATCATCCCTTTTTTTGAAAGAGATAATAGGCGACAAGAGTGAAAAGGGAGGCGAGGCAACAATCTACACACAATGTGAGTTTTGTTTCCATTTTTTAGGTGGGGCATGGATGAGATCTTGGGAATATTGTGTCTGTGATTGTGGAGGGCTAACACGCTGTGTGGAAATACAGCAATAGATATGATAGATGGTTAAATAATAGATTGGACCTAAATAATCCTGTTGCAGTTGCTATGATCAGTGATTCTTTCACTAATTCGTGTGCAAGGCAATACACAACTCCTATACTTCTAGTGTTACTAAGAAGACCAATTAATCTAAGTTATGAATGTTGGTCGAAGATACCAAGATAAGAAAAGAAAAAACTATAATTGTTAACTTTTAAAAACCCAGTACCTTCATACTTTTATTTTGTAGGCGTTGTGGTCATGTGATGCATGCTTTAGCTTTTTTCGATAAATTATTTGGTAATTTGGCATTAATGACTAAAGTTACTAGAGGCTCTGTATGTTAGTTTTATAAAAGTAGTCAAGTGTTCGTGGACCGAGTCTCCGTATACCCCATGAGGACACTTACTTTGGATCACTAAGTTCAGAGGACAGAGTCTTACCAACTGCTTCAAAGCTGGGACTCACACTACTAGTTTGTAATGCTTTCACCTGATCTTTTCTCTTGGAGATGCATCATTTGAATCCACTGTAACATGTGTAAAATTCCCTACTATGATTTGACTATTCGACATACTTATGATCCACAGTCATCTCAGTCCATATATATTTGCACGGGGCATAAAGTGTGCTCAAACTTTCATTTTGTGTTGTTTATCTTAGCAAGTGGTTGCTCTGCATTTCTGGTTATATTAATTTCCATTGATGTTTTTTAGTCACTTGCATGAGGATACTGTTCATGTGGAATTTGATTAAATTGTTGACACATAGCTGGAAGAGTTTTTCCCAGAACTGCCTATAGATTGCAGTTCTTAATTTTGCTGCCTATGTCACAATTAAACGCTCGAAAAGCTCAAGCGAGTCCATGTTTACTCACCCAAACTTGTGAAAATTTAGACAACACATTAGCTGCCGTAGATTATTTATGTAACTAGCTATTGGTATGCTTTTAGAATCCACGGACATTATAATTGTGCCTGCTTGAATTTTCTGATACTGAATATCGACTTTTTGGAGAAATGAACTCTTGATTTTAAGCTTACAAACATCAATAGCACTAAGCAATCCAAAGCAAACCATTAATAAGTTTCCATGGTACTTAGAATTTTTGAGGTGGAGAAACTTTTGGTTCGTATCTGGAGGAACAGGCCCTGTTAAGATCGATGGCAAATTAATGAAAAGAATGTGTGAGGTGCATGCTAAATTAGAAGAACGCTAAAATCTCACGAGTGTAGTCCTATTTACTTGGACCTGAGTGTAAGACTGTGAGTATCCAAATTAAGTATGTCTTTTTACTCTTTAACTTCCAAAATATTCCATTTTGGCCAAATATGATGTGTGAATTGGCTACCCATCTTGAGTTGCTGACAAGGATTCTGAGGGAAATAATAAGAGCTCACGCCATATAACCCAAGTCTATCTTTAAATAGCATCACCATATCTTCTTTTGCAGAATCAGAGTAGCTACTCTTTTAAGAACTAATAAACTTCATTATAACCCTATTATGGATTCAACTGTTGGGAGGGTGATCGTAGTTAAAGATTAAAAATTGCATCACCAACTTGAGCAATTTGAGACTAGCAAAAGAGGCTGTCTAACATTTACAAGTAGCATATTGTGGACAAGATTTAAGTTAACAATCATCTAAATTGGAAGGGCTGTAAGAAAATGTTTTTATACCACCATCATCACTAGCAGTTTTATATCTCTGAAATCCAAAGATGTAGGATGACATTTTGAGGGATGCTGGCCTAGTGCTGACTTCAAGCTGAAAGTCTCTAATCATCTTTATTTCTTACTTTGGATGTAGGATTACCCATGGATTTGTAACTACCCTGGGCCTGATTACGTTCTTAACATCGTTTCTTGCACTCGTGGACTGGTGTGCTTGGCGTATAGTCAGACAACCCTTAGACAACTTTTATTTTTTGTCTCCCTTTATAGCCTCGGCATTTCTAGTTGCCTGTGCAGGCTATGTGTCCATTCCAGTTCTAAAACTGTTCAATATCCGTCAAAAATTTAAAAGAAAATGGCTTCCCATACACTTCTCAAAAAAAGGCACCCCTACAGTTGGTGGACTGTTTTTCATACCCATTGGCGTTGCTGTAGCAAAATTTATGAGTGGTTCTTCAACTGTAATTTCGGGTATGCTGGCAGTGACTCTAGCATTTGCTGCTGTTGGTCTTCTTGATGATACAGTAAGCCTCATAAAGTATCAAAATTCTGGGCTATCCAGAGGGACACTAATAATATTGGAGGTTAGACTTCAAGGTGCCACTTTAAAAAAAAACATGGTTGACTACTCTCTATTGGCATATTTATGTATGTTAATGCTTACATCTTTTCTTTTTCCAGGTAGCTATTGCAGCATGTTTTTCATTTTGGCTGTATACCACAAATATACCATCACCATATGGCATGTATGCCTTCTTGTTCTTATCTCACTGTCACTTTATTATTTGGCAACCTACATATTTATTTTTGTGGAGGAATTATATAGAGGATTATATTTTTGTTAATATTTTGTAGTGACTTACTAATGACTATTTATTGCCAAGTATTCAATTTTTTTTTCCTGGTTGTAACTAAGAGACTAAATATGTTTTGGCGTTGGGATTAAGGCTTTGTAGTTGTTGAGGTTGTAATAGAATTAAACGTTCGATTCTGATCTATTTTGTTACTTTCACCAGGAAAATGGTGGTTCAGCTACCCCCACCTTTTGGGCTTGTGCATCTGGGAAAGTTTTATCTTTTGTTGACCTTATTTACGTTTATTTTGATGGCCAATGGACATTATTTGACTGACGGATTGGATGGCTTGGGTGGAGGGACTTCAGCTTTGTCATTTGTTGCAATGTCTACAGCTGTACTTCCAATTTGCTCTGGTAGGTATGGATACTTTAAGCCTTAAGATTGATAGTTCTTAAAATGAACATGGCATGCATACATAGTATTATTGGGGTGAGGGGCCATGTTGACAGCTTTGAATGTTCGAGAAGATGAAGAAATTGGTTGAATGAAGTTGAATGGATGAGGGAGAAGGTGAAAGCGAATTAAACCACTTTCCGATGTTTGGCCCAATTAATTGAATGGATTTATGAAATAGGTAGGAGCGTAGATAACAGACGGTTGTCAATGGACCTCTTTTATTGCTTTTGTATCCAGCTAGTTGCATGGTTACGAATGAAACTTTTCAAGTAATTATCCTCGAATCTCCTTTTGTTATCTTTCTTGTCAGCTAAAATTAAAGCAACCAGATTATCTAGTCATGTAACAGAACTAGGTAAATATCAAATATGAATTTCTTTCAATTATTCATACCTTTAGTCTTTTACTTGTCTTGTTTCGTTTCTCATGTAATGTTCGAATATGTATTGCTGTGAATCAGAATGACTCTTTTTGCCTTTTTTGGCTTCCTTATGTAATAGATGGCTGTCCCATTTATGTATTGGTGATGGGTCACTTGGAAACAACCCCTTTTTTTAGTAAAAGTGACAGGGAAAGGGAAGAGTGCATATGTCCGACCCCCTTACCCTCTTTGAGCAAGAGCTTCTTTATTGACAATGGGATATTGAAAAAGATGGGATTAGCTGTAATATCATCCTCTTACCAATTGCAGAGTTCTGTATTTCTTTTTGTTTCCCCTGCTCCTCCTTTTGTTTCTTGTCAGTCACTTTCCTTCAACTTCGAAGCATGCAGTTGTGTTTTTTCATGGATAATTTTCCCCCAAAGGTAGTGGTAAAGGTTTAGACACTGAATAACTCCATGACATAAAATATGCTATTTATCTTATGTCTATCTGTTATTCTGATTTTCATTGTGTATCAAACAGAAAAATATCACACTGCATGCAAGTACAAGAGTTCAAACTGAAAATGAAACATATACTCCCTCCTTTCCTTTTTTTTTTCTTTTTAAATCTTCCCACCTTTCCAATTTTGTGAGGGGAAATTTGAAGAGTGGGAAGAAAATTGAAAAAATGAGGGAGCCGTTCTGAGTCTACTCCCCTTGTGTGCATAGAAAGATTGAAGATTTTGGCCGAGTCTGTGAGTGTTGGCTTGTGAGTCGTCCTCAAGGATCCTGTTTTGGTCCTTGATTCCTTTTATTTGCAGTGGTTTAAGTTCCATACAAATCTCGACTATGTATTTTGGTCAATGATGTCCCTTTGGAAGTTAAGTGTTGTGCAATAATATCATTTACTACTGCATTTGCAGCGTTCTTAGTGTACACTGAAATAGCTACGCTGTCTCCGTGCTTAATTGCCTAGACATATAAAGGACAGGGGTTCTTATCAATCTATAAATCATGCTTTAATCTCATATAAAGCTAGTGTAGCTCTGAGATGTCTCTGTAGTTTTCGAAGTGTAATGGCCTCCCCTGAGTAGGATAGTTGTATCAGGGTTTAAATATTTAAAACTAACATCTGAACATGTGTTTCAGCTGAGCTTGATACTCAGTCACTTATTAGAGGCCATTTTCGAAGGAAGTTTAAAGCTTTTGGACTGTCAGAGAAGTAGCTGCAGTAACCAGCGATTGTTCTTATCAAACGTTATTAAAATGAGGCTGACATACCTTTTTTCCAAATATATGGTAAATTTGATCTTTTAGGCACTGCCTAACATTTTCCTTTCTTTCCAAAAACTACCAAACATGTTTTTAGCTTTTTTTCTTTTATAGTTTTTATTTTCAGCTCTTTACTATCTTAATTAGTTTACAGAAATTTTGTTCCACACAGTTAAATGCTAATTTCTTGCTAAACAGTCAATGATACGGCTCTGACTTACTGAAATTATGACTTCTACTCAAGTTTCTGATAAAAACTACCAAAGTGTATCTCTTCCTTGACAGTGTTCGGTAAAAATAAGTTAGGGAGATAAAGCAAAAACAAATGATGTATTACTTCTGAAACTGGTAAATGGTAATTAGTGTCTACCAAAAAAACCTCTTCTAATAAATAAACCAGTAAGTTTCATTGAAGACGGGTATATCCGTCTTCAATGAAGACTGGTCGAATCCCCTCTCACAAGGACGCAAGTGGGGAACCAAATGGATTCCCACTTGCCCTCCCACTTGCGTTCTTGTGAAAGGGAATTCAACCCGTCTTCATTGAAGACGGATATGCGCCGTCTTCAATGAGAATTTGTGTAAATACACTGTTCATGGAATAATTTTATGGTCTAACTCAATATAGTTTCTTAAAACTAAAGGTCAAAGTACTGCAAGAGATCAACTTAAATCTTCTCTTTGGATAAAGGGAGTGCAATGCTATCAAACTTTAGTCATGGGGACTTTTTATGAGATATTCTACTTAGTCTATGCATGACATATTCGGTGTATGTTAACAGCTTAGGTTACTTTGGCGAAATTAACTGCGGCAGTTAGTTGTGTTATTGCAATAAGTATCAATACAAATGCATGATCTTGTAACATATGCTTCAGCAAACATATTTTCACATACATCCATTTCATGTTGGTGGTTGTTTCGGCTCTTTTGATTAACCAAATGACGGTTCCGGATTTGAAATACTAATCAGTTTACTTCTATTGACCTTTTGCTTTGAAACTAGGTCTTTCTATATTCGGAGCATCGATGGCTGGGGCATGTGTTGGTTTTCTTTTGCATAACAGACACAAGGCCTCTGTAACTATGGGTAGTACTGGATCCTTTGCACTTGGTGGAGCTCTGGCTGCAATGGCTTCATGCAGTGGCATGTTCATCCCCCTTTACATTGCTTCAGGATTTTTAGTCCTTGAAATATCTGCTGTGATTATTCAGGTATGTTTGGTGGTGATTTTGCTCGACAATTTGGTTTATCCTATTCTTGTTCGTATTTCTTTTATGCATTTAAAATTCATATTTTGCAGTCCAGCTGATTATTGATTTAGTCATTTATGTAAAAGCACGATTCCATGGATAGCTATGTAACATGAGATGTCTCAAAATCAATAGGAAACGTAAACTTAGGGGTGTAAGCCAAATCACGCTGACGTAGTAAATAAGACTCCAAACCAGAAACCTTGTGGCATAGTACACAAATGTCATTGGGCGGTGGTACTGTTCAAGGCCTATGCCGCTGAGGATTGTTATTAGATACTCATTCTTCACAGAGCCATAGTCCCGACAAAATGAGCGCATATTGAGAGAACCTTTGATTTTAAGTCATCGGCGTGGTTAAAATCCTAATCAAGGACATACTCCTCCTGTGGTTTTGAGCATATATGTGCCAATTTAATTCAACAACCACGCACACTTGTAATTTGTCTCAATATAATGCGGTACATTAATTTTACTAGGGCTTTTTATTTTTTTATTTTATTTTAAAGTATCTACCATATACTTCAATTTGTGAACAGATGCTTGTCCAACTTTTTTTTCATGAAAAAGTCAATAATATTGCTGGACTTGATGGTGCACGTGCTTTCTTTTTGTTAGAATGCTTGTATCCCTTTTTAACTCCATCTATGTGGGTCTTGATGACATTTGGTGGCGGTCTCAAGCTTTGAGGTGACTTCAGGAGAGTTGTGGTGGCGAATGCAAAACAAGTCACCCTTAATAGACATGGATTAAAGTTTGAAAATCGTTGGCTTGTTCCCTCCAGAGTCCAGAGCAACAAACGTGTTGTACTACTTATGCGTGGGTCTAGTGGAATGCTATGTTACTCAAACTCGGTTAGAAGTGTCCAATTTGGGTCATGTCCAAGGGTCGGACTTCTTTGTTTTGTGAAATTTTGCTTTTTTTTTTATTGTGTGAGAGAAAGAGAGCGAGTGTTAAAATTCTCTTCTTTTTTTAAAAGAGGGAGAGGGAGAGAGCGAGAGAAGGATTATGTTTGCAGATGATATAAAGTTGATTGATGAGATAAGCTAGGGTGTTGAAAGGAAAATGCGACTTTGAATGCTCAAGTCTTCAAGCTGAGCAGAGGGGCTTAAAGTTGAGCAGAAGTAAGACTAAATATTAAAAGCATAATTCTAGACAAATCGGGGGCAAGAAGCACAAACGATCACGTTAGGTGTAGTGACTGTCCATGAATTATACTTGTTAATTGGATGGAGATATTGCTTAGGGAAATAAATTAGGTTGTTTGAGTAGAAGAGTGTTACAAGGTTCTTACTTACATGAGCATGCCCCGTAATTTGAAGGGAAAATTCTTAAAGCATGAAAATACGACTTATTATACGACATTGAGTGGGTCGTAAAACTGTCATGCTCAGAAGAACATGTGGTAAAAATGTGTACGCGGAGGTGGATGTGGTTAAATAAAGAGGGTTGCATTAAGAAATGAGAAAATTATAAAGACAATAAAAGTCGTGCTTATTAAAGATATATATGTTTACGGAGAATCAGTTAGGGTGTTTTGGTGTTTTGGATATAACGAAGACGAAACGGGGCATAAAAAACGAGTAAAAGTTAAACGCGATTTGGGTTGTCCGGAAACACCCTCTTTGTGGTGCTAATAGAAGGGTAAGATTGCGTACATCCAAGAACCCCTTAGTTAATTGTCTAGGCCTCTAGGGGCAATATTGAAGGATCAAACTTTTTCATTACTAAATTTAAGGAGACAATAATTTTGGGATAAAGGGACAATAAATCGGGATGGTGGAAGTAGTATACAAGAGATATAGTCTTTGTATCTTTTTTGATACTATCTTCCAATGCTAAAGATATCCCAACGTAGGTAATTAATTAGTAGCAATATACAAAATTTTGATGTCAGCTGCAATTGAAGGAAGGAGACATAAAGATTATGTAGGGTTTTTATTTCGATGAGACATATTAGCCTACAACCAATACTAGTTTCAGTCTATTTTACTTTAATGTGGGTCGCTAATTGGTACTCCGTATTTATGTTGCAGATACTATATTTTAAGGTTGCTCAAAGATTGCAGAGAAGAGGTGGTCGCTCATTCCATATCGCACCCTTGCATCACCATTTTGAAATGTGTGGAATGCCTGAACATTTCATTGTTGCTGCGGCCTACTGCGTATCATCTTTGTTGGCACTCTTAGCTACATATGTCGCTCTTATTTCGGCATAAGTCTCTTCCAGTTTTGATTATTCTAACCTTTTAGAAGTTTGAAATCCACAAAATGTAGTTTTGGTGAAATTGGTGGTCCATGATCGAATTGAATATAGGCTGGTTCTGTAAGTTTACCCTAACAAACACATGATTGTATGATTTATCCTACATACTTCGAAACTGTATAGCAGTGCTTCATAAGTCAAATATAGTACTCCTTAGTTTTCTCAGCAACTTTAGCTAATTGTATGTTCTCCATTACTAATGATACTAACTACAATCACAGAGAAAATAGGCCAGCACAACAATGGTCTCATTTATTTTTGCGCCATCTTTAAATGCATTTTTTTTATCATTCTGAACTAAATGAAATCCTTGCTATATTGTACTCTGTATGAGTTGAGCAAAACTGCGTTGAACCGGCATTCTTCGCTCTAACATAGTCCCAAAACGTTATGGGTAATAGGCTAATAGCATAATATTGTTATTTAGCTTACTGCATATATGTAATATATTGATGATAATGAATGTCGTTTGATGCCACTAAACGTTCTAGGTAATAGAACAAAACGTCCTAGGTGATACAAGTTCTACCGCTTGTCTCATTGAATACGGGCATTATCTGTCACAAACTGAAAACGGATAGTGCTCCTCTCACAATATGCAAGTGGGGGGATTCATTTGCCATCCACTTGCCTTCTCACTTGCATATTGTGAGAGGGACACTATCCGTATTCAGCTTGTGACGGATAGTGTTCGTCTTCAATGAGAATTTGTTCAAGTTCTATAATGGTTTCTTTCATGGTACCACCTCTATTGCCATTGTGATCATGCTTGAAGTTGATACCAATCAATTTTGGAGGAAATGAACTTACAGAATAACACTCTATCTCAAGAAAGAAAAAGGCCACACATTAGAACATAGTGTTATTTAATAATAATACTTC
Source organism: Heliosperma pusillum (assembly GCA_022085475.1). Classification (NCBI taxonomy): domain Eukaryota; kingdom Viridiplantae; phylum Streptophyta; class Magnoliopsida; order Caryophyllales; family Caryophyllaceae; genus Heliosperma; species Heliosperma pusillum. Next base: position 128,634 of record JAIUZE010070395.1, read on the forward strand.
AAATTATGGGTAGGCTTCTCAAAATAATTGATGCTATATATGTGTGTCGCCAAAGTACAATAATGCTTTGATCAAGTATATCGATAGTGGTAGATGTTACGCTTGGCTTGGTGCTGATGAGTGAGCGTTTATTGATGCTCATGTTACAGCTCATGTACCTTCAAGGCTCCAACTATGATTAGTGCGGGATTAAATAAGAGGACTCTAGATAAACCGCCTCCTTCCATTTGACAGATCTACAATAAAGGTTAGAAATTGAGGACTACGAATAGAGAAGCGAAACCATCGACCCAACAAATGTTAGCGTTCAACTTTAGGACCCGCACCTTTGGGTTTTGTGACGAAGTGAGTCATGAGTTGATGCAAGTGTTCATGGCTTATCCCGACTACGTTTAGATGTTCCGTGCATATCACTACGTGGTTATCATGGATTCAATATCCAAGTCGTCGTCATGAAAAGATTTGGAGCCATCAGCCATCCTTTGAAGAAAAGAGCGTGAGTCCGGGCTATAGGTGGCAATCAAGTCACTCGGGACGGTTACTGGTCGGGCCAAAGCAGGTCGGGTCATATCGGGTTTGGGTTGTGTGGGATAAGTAAAGGGTTCGGGTGGGTTACAGTTCATGTCGAGTCATCAGCGGGTCGCAAGTCGGGCCAGGTCATTACTGGGTCAGGTTATGAGCATATATTTTAATTTTATGTATTTAGGTTTTGATGGGTAATTTTATATTTAAAAAATGTGTAAGTGTATTAATTGTAACTAGTTTACCCGTGCAGTCGGGTGGTGATCCAACCCATCATCCGTACCCATGCGTCATCCATAATCCATTTAAGTCGGGTTTTCATCCGTCTTTTATGATCGGGTGGATTGGGTTTTGGTTGGGTGCGGGTGAATTCCCTACATTGGAGAGTTGTAGTTCAGGCCTATTTCAAGTCTCGAGTCAGCCTTTTCGGGTTGAGTTGATTTGGTGAGGTGTGCATATTTCCGTGTCGACATGATTCAAGCCAACCCATAACGTAACAACAGCAGAAGGGACGAAAGCCCAAATCGTAGAAAAGAGCGTATAACCGAACCCGACCCATAAAAGCATAATAATAATTAATAAGTAGGGTTTTCCGTTGTGGACATTTATAAACACACTCTTATTCATTCTTTCTTCTTCTACTCTTTACTTAGCCGCACCTGTAATTGCAAATTGTGTAACATCAGTTCCATACAATATGGGTCAATTCAGGGTAATTTTCTCCCTTTTTCCCACCTCTACATTTTCCTTCATTTTAATTTCGTAATTAATTCATTTCTGTTTCCATTAATTTTAACAAGTGTTGTTATGGTGAATAAAAAACGATTGACAGTTTCATCAATACCAAGTTGTTGGAAGAGGTCTTCCAACTGAAAAGGATCCTCATCCTAAGATCTTTCGCATGAAACTATGGGCTACTAATGAAGTCCGTGCTAAATCCAAGTTCTGGTAATTTCTCTTCCATATTTATTTTTACTGCCTTCCTTTATATAATACAGTACATTGTACTCCCTCCGTCCCGGTCATTTGTTTACCTTTGCTTTTGGCACAAAGACCAAGGAAAGGGGAGGGGACCATTTGTGGGTAGTGTCATAAGATGACAAGTGGACAATAGTCCCATTGGGTGATGAAATTACTCATCAAAAGCCTTCTCAATATAGAAAGGTAAACAAATGAATGAGACACCCAAATATGGAAATGGTAAACAAATGATCGGGACGGAGGGAGTATTTATTATTGTATTGTATTGGTTAGGTATTTCTTGAGGAAGCAAAAGAAGGTTAAGAAGAGTAATGGTCAGATCCTTGCCATCAACGAGGTACATGTTTTTTTATTATTTTCTTAGTGACGGAAGTATATTTAGAATTTTTTAAGGACTTTTAGTGTCAGCCAACCAAATGTAGATTTTGAGTTTTGTAGTGTCAATTTGTTTGCCAGTGTCCTTGTTGTATTGCCCTTTCCTGATTCTATTAGATCATGACATGTTCTTTAGATCCATTGCCTCCATTACAAACATTGGTTTTTTGAGGTAGCTGTTTATTTCTAATACGCTAGTGATCTAGGTAGCACGAAAACGGACACGGACACGATGTCCGTGGTACGGCATCTCGTGAAATTTAGGACACGGGACACGGCATTTAAATTTAATAAAATATATATTTTATAGTTATAAATAACGTAAGATTTTATTTTTATATTGGTATTTGATATTAAATGTAAATAATTGAAGGTAAAATTGGACTTTGACTATAATTTATTCTCATTTCCCACCCAACTCATCTTCTAATTAATCTCTTTTAGTCTCTCAACCTCTCATTACTTATTTATAGGTGTCCGCGTGTCCGTGTGTCCGACACGGTGTCCGACACGGGACGGCTAGTTAAGAGAAGTGTCCGTGCTACCTAGCTAGTGATTTTAAGATTCTGTGCTATTAAGATACATGTCACCCATGTTTGACAAGATGCCCTAGATTTGCCGTGTCATCTTTTCTTGTATCATATACGGCGTTTTCATTCTGATGCAAGCTTCAACAACCAAATGATCTGAAGCACATCTGTATCCTAAGACCTATACCGTCATTAGCCCAGCATGTATAAAAGTCATCATTTCGTGTCAAACACTCGGATATGTTCTTTTGTGGGACTTCCTATGCCAAATACCCGAGTCTGCATAACATTAATGCAGAGAAGCTGGATTCTAGTTGTGGTTGTGTTGGGAGTGAAGCCCTTTTTCATCTTCCGTGACTTAAAAGTCATATTAAAGGCACAGATTTTAGAATGTCCATTAATATTTATATTTTCTCGATTTTGTTGATTGGCTACCAGATCTATGAGAAGAATCCAACCATCATCAAGAACTATGGGATATGGTTGAGATATCAGAGTCGGACCGGGTACCACAACATGTACAAGGAGTACCGGGATACCACTCTGAACGGTGGAGTGGAGCAGATGTACACCGAGATGGCATCACGTCACAGGGTGAGGGCCCCATGCATCCAGATTATCAAGACTGCTACCGTCCCTGATGATCTTTGCAAGAGGGAAAACACCAAGCAATTCCAAGGCAAAGAGATCAAGTTTCCCATGGTATTCAGGAAGATCAGACCCCCAACCAGGAAGCTGAAGACTACTTACAAGGCTTCCAAGCCAAACTTGTTCATGTAAGCTGAGTTCGTAGTAGTGTCTGGTTTAGGCCAAGTTATTATGTTTTGTTTGGATAGCTTATTGAGTTGTGTCTTTTGGTAGTGTGATCGAATGCTGGTAGCTTGAAGATGAGTTTCTTAGACTTGATTTCTTTTGTCAACTGATATTATAGACTCTTAAATGCTGCATTTTATCGGAAGAATCTATTGTTCATTTTATAGTGTCTACTTGGTTATGTTCCCGCCTGGCTTAGCTACGCTGATGCACAGTTGTTGCACAAAAATTATGGATGTCTTGAGCAATATTCCTCCAAAGATAACCTTATATATACCACTTAAAGTACTCCTTATAAAAATTAGGAAAATTTCCACTTTGGTGCCTCGAAGTTTGGGGTAATTTCACTTTAGTGCCTTGAGGTTTAGATAATTCCACTTTGGTGACGTGAGATTTTGATTATTTTCATTTTGGTGACACGAGCTTTAAATAAATTCTCATTTTGGCGACCTAAAACATATATTTGTCAACTTTTATCTTAATTAATAACAATTTTAACATAATAAGTGCAAAATAGTATATTAAATTACACATTAATTAAAATAAAAATATAATTATTGCGAAGAAGCTTGCCTTATTATGTTCAATATTTATTTTTTAGTACAAAATAATAAGAATGTTAAATTATGCAAACCTCAGGGCACTAAAGTGAAATCAGGCCAAACCTCATGGTATGAAAATGGAAATAATCCTAAAAATTAAAAACCTAGTAGGGACGGTTGGGGGGTCGACGCCGTAGCAGTGGTCGCGGGCGGAGGGGGGTCGCGCCCGGTGGGTAGCGGTGGTGACGGCGGTTGGTGTGGTGTTGTGGTAGTCCTACTATTACCATTAAATTTAGGAATTGTACTACATTAATTATTATTATTAGACATTAGACATTAGCTTTTACTAGTATATGTACTACATTGAGTATTATTAGTAACTAGTACATGTACTACATTGAGTATTTTTTTTTTTAGACAGTAGGTTAATAGTACGTAATTAAGTCGACTTAATTCAATTAGTACATTGAGTACTGCAAAATTTATTATTGTGTAGTACATTGGTATCATAACGTAACATAATGATTAAAATACGCGAAAAGTATCATAACTTAACGTAATGATTAAAATACGCGAAATTATGATAACGTAACGTAATGATCAAAATACGTACTATAAAAGAAAAAAAATGAAGTAAAATCCACAAGACTAATGTAAATGAAAAAAAAACAAAAAGAACACATTAAAATCTAATATAACGTTACGTAATGATTAAAATATGTATTAAATGAGAAAAAATAACATGGAAAAATGTGCAAGGCTAATCCAAAACGATCAAATCCGCCGCTGATTTGGGATCATACTTCCACCTAAGTAAACGTGGACTAATTTTTTCGCGCCAATTTTCACATGATGTATCCCTATATTTCTCCCAACTTGAGTGTAGTCCCGGTAGAGGAGAATCAGAAGCAAGACGAGCTTGTACGATAGTAAATACAATTTTGTCAAACTAAATCATATACAATTTATATGTGAAAGTAAATATAAAAGTACACATTATGACATACCCACTAAAAATGATTTACCACTAAAGAACTGTTATGAATTTTGATGGATTGTTCGAGGAATTCTTAGAGTTTTGGTTTGTTGCCATCAATGGTAAATACGCGACTGGTGAAGTCGATGATAAATTTGTGAAGACGACATTGTAAAGGGTGGCTATGATGAAGCCCAAAGCCAAAAAATCCATCCACTTATCATAAGGTGCTCTACCCTCCGAATGCGAAAGTAAGTACACAATTGCATGATACCGTTTTTCACATCCGAATGCTTCTGCATACATTTGTGCATTTTTGTTTAACTCGTCAAGCAACTCGTGTCTTACCCTCGGCCATTCATTTTCATCGGAATAAAGTTGATGAACAAGCGCTCAGAAGCCGCAATTCCCATCGTCATTAGGATTATGCCAATCCGTTATAAAATCAATCACATTACGCACCACCGCGGGATATGGAAATGGTGGCTTAGGTGAGACCTGTAAAAAGTACGGAGTTTATTTTCGCATATAGGTATATAAATCTATGTGACTTTTTATTAACCTGTATAGTCGATATGCTTTGTATAGGTGAGTTGACAGGCTCTTTTTGTCTTGGTCGTTTATTTTGAGAGGTTGTTCCTGAATTTGAATTCTCAGGTGTTTCCTTACCACGGCCACGACCACGACCACGACCGCGTTGTTGACTTGAGGTTGGGAATTGTTTCTCAATATAGGCGCCCACGTGTCTTTTTTACCGTCGGGTTGATTATATTAGACAGATGCATTATATCCTCCATCGCCTCACAACACTTTTTGATCATTTCTGATCCATTCTTTAACAATTCATCACTTAATTTACGAAATCTTTCTTGCTCATGTAACAATGTATCATCAACGCTATCTTTCACCTTATAGTCTAGTGTTCTCCAAAAAGGATGAATAGAGTTCAATTCAATATATTTCCCTGATCATGAACAATGTTAGAATATGCCTTGAATCTGTTCGGATTCTGATCTGATTTAGTTTCCTTATTTGTTTAGGAAACTATTATTTAATTTCCTTGTCTGTTTAGGATACTATTATTTAGTTTCCTTGTCCGTTTAGGAAATAAGTATAGGGTTTCCTATGTCTGTTAGGGTTTCCTAAATCTGTTTAGGAAACATCTGTTATGAGAGTACTACATTAACTCTCATAAGCTGTCTGTTTTATTAATTCAGAAATCTGTCAATCTGTCTGAGTCATTCAGAAATCTGTCTGAATCATCTGAAATCTGAATACTCTTACGAGTATACTCTGAAATCTGTAATTCCTCAAGATCAATAATATTCTTCCCTTCTGCCGGTGGACGTAGCTAACAAGTTGTTAGTGAACCACGTAAATCTGTTGTCTTTCTTCACGCGTTTATTTATCTTTCTTACGTCCGTTATAACAAACTGGTATCAGAGCCAGATTTATCTGGGGTCCTGAATCTGGTAAGAAAGATGTCTAGAATTAGCGTGAAGATTGATAAATTCACGGGGAAGAATATATTGAATCTGTGGCCGATCAAGATGCGGATCTTGTTGAAACAACAAGGGCTGAGGGTGTCGTTTCCTAGAAAGTTGACGGATCCAATCACCGCTGAGATGGCCGTTCTGGAGGATAAATCTGCTTGTGTAATTGTTAGGTTCGTGTTTGATCTTGGCAAAGAGCATTGGCAAACTCTGAAAAGAGTTTTCTGGTACCTTAAAGGTACATCTGATTTTATGCTCGCCAAGTCGGTTCCGAATAGCAAGTTTCAACATTGTTTGGACTTGATAACTATTAGAAGTATCTGATTGCCCCGTCGTGGGCAATATCTGAGGCAGAAGGGAGGGGATCATCTGGCACTAGTTTTGTGCGTCTGGTACATCTGACACTATTTTAGTGCGTTTGGTACATCTGGCACTGGTTTTGTGCGTCTAGTACATCTGACACTATTTTAGTGCGTCTGGTACATCTAGCACAAGTTTAGTGCGTCTGGTACATCTGGCACTAGTTTAGTGCGTCTGGTACATCTGGCACTATTTTAGTACGTCTGGTACATCTGGCACTAGTTATGGTGTATCTGATACATCTGGCACTAGTTTTGTGCGTCTGGTACATCTGGCACAGTTATGGTGCATCTGGTACATCTGTCTGATTGTGAGAGAATTCAAGTCAAGGTGGAGATTTGTTAGAATATGCCTTGAATCTGTTCGGATTCTGATCTGATTTAGTTTCCTTATTTGTTTAGGAAACTATTATTTAATTTCCTTGTCTGTTTAGGATACTATTATTTAGTTTCCTTGTCTGTTTAGGAAATAAGTATAGGGTTTCCTATGTCTGTTAGGGTTTCCTAAATTTGTTTAGGAAACATCTGTTATGAGAATACTATATAAACTCTCATAAGCTGTCTGTTTTATTAATTCAGAAATCTGTCAATCTGTCTGAGTCATTCAGAAATCTGTCTGAATCATCTGAAATTTGAATACTCTTACGAGTATACTCTGAAATCTGTAATTCCTCAAGATCAATAACATTCTTCCCTTCTGTCGGTGGGCGTAGCTAACAAGTTGTTAGTGAACCACGTAAATCTGTTGTCTTTCTTTACGCGTTTATTTATCTTTCTTACGTCCGTTATAACAAACAATTCAATAATATTAAAACAATAAGATGATAATTATGTATATTAACATAAAGATAACTACAAAATTAACAATAATAAAACACACCTTCGTTGATGCAATCAGCAATTTCATGGGAAAAGGTAGACCATGTGTATATTTCAAAACACAGCAATTACACTGTCCCTCAATGAAGGCATTATTATCCAACAACTTAATTGCTTCTTGGGACACATAGTGTTTCAACCTACGAAACACTGTCATGGCCAAACTAACAAGTAGGGCAACAATTTTACAACGTCCCAACTCTCTGTTAATTTCATGACGTTGGATTTTCACCATATCATGAATTTTTTTCCCAAACAGTATCGAAGTTTCCAACCAACGTACGTAAACAACGTTTAAGGGAAGCATGCACAGCCTCAACCCTAAATGTATTAAATCATATTGTAACAATCGTAAATAAAAATTAAAAATATAACATACCTGTTAGTAGCAACATTTTCAAAGTGAAGCACTTTATTAGTACAAACTGAAACAAACTTCTCTTTATATGGATTTATCCATGTATTTCTGCAATAATTTTCCAAACCACCCACAGTACTATAAGCCTTGTATATTGCCTGTTCATTATTCAAAAACTCTTCCTCTGTTAATGAGTTGACCATAGTTATCCATCTCATTTTTGCACCTTCCCCCGTATTACCTCTTCCTGATACACACAAAAGATGGTTCGAGGTGGGAAAATGTTTTTCAGTAGCCTTGATTAGTGCAAGGTCTCTATCACTTATAATTACATCTGGGTACTCATCTGATAAGGCTAAAGTCGTGTCACCTTAATCAAAGTAAACCTAATTCACAACTAACTAATAGTCAGCGGTAAGCAAGGTATCGAATCCACAGGGAGGCGGTAGTATTCTAATCTGTTAAACTAAGTTCGTCTCTAAAGTAAAAATTCGGGGTTTGAGATTGAGTTCTAAACTAAAAGCAATCAACAATAACAATAACTAATAGCAAACAATAACAACTAATAATAATAACAACTAATAATAAGCAATAACAAACTAATAAGGTTGAAAACAATGAGATTAAAAGTCTAGGGTCTCAGGTTCACTAGGATTATTGTTCAGGGGTAAGGATGAAGTCAACTACCATGCAATAAAGTTATCTAAGGTCACAAGATCGGTCGATTCAATTATGCCCTTTAGATCTACAATTTAACATGCGATCGCTATCATTAAACGAGTTCTATTCAATTATCGTAGCCTATCTTAGTCTTAACCCGGTCGGTGTCAATCCTAATTTGCGAGACTAGTTAATTAATCCTGGCCAGTAATCAAACAACTAGAATTAAAACGATAATCAAACGATAACCATGCAATTGCAATTCAATTAATCAATCTACCCCTTCTAACAATCCTAGATCCCCTCTTAACCCTAGAAAGGAATTTAGCTACTCATAACGATATAAACAACACCAATAATAATTAAAGTAAACATGATTAACAACAATGAAAGGATGAACAAAGAATAATTAAAGAACTAGAAGGCAATTAAATTGAATAACGAAGAAAGATTGAAAAATACCGATTACAAGTTGAACTAAAGACAATCGTCTTTGATTAATAAAATCCAGAGGCAAGCAAACTAAATTAGGTTTCTGATTTAAAGCATAAAAGTATTAAAAAGCATGAGAAAGCATGTCTAATTATGAAAGACGAGCTTTCTTTTTATAATACAAAAGGTCTAATTAATTAGGTTAAAGTTTAGGAAAATAGGAAAAGCCGCCGAAAACATAGGTTGCTCGATCGAGCAAAGTGATTCTGCTCGATCGAGCAAGAGAATAGTGCGACTCGATCGAGCAAGGCCTCCTGCTCGATCGAGCAGTCCTTCAAAAGCCTTGTTTCTTCGATTTTTCTTCATTTCTTCTCTTTCATTCTCGATTCCCGTGCCTAACCTTCTACGATCCAACTCCGCCATGCTTCATATCTACTCAAAAAGCTCCAAATGCATCCAATCTGCATTAAAACATAACAAAAACGGCAGAATCGACATTCTAGCTAAAATAGCATAGAAACAAGTAAGGAAAGACGGTAAATCGAGTTAAATGCGTCTAAGGGAGGCATAAAATATGTATATAAATAATGATCATCAAACTCCCCCAAACCAATCATTTGCTTGTCCCTAAGCAAAGCACTCGACACATACAAAGACAAACATACAAATGGTGAATGAAAAACTCAAAGCTAATGTTAATGCACATACAAATCCCAAGCTATCCATATTTATAACAAAGTAATGACCAAGTTGTACCAATAAAACAAATTCAAAGGCACGGGAAAGTAGAAAACGCAGCTCATATTCCAAGATTTTACATGATACCGTAGTATAGACAAAAACCAAATACCTTTCAATCTTGCAAGGCTCAATTTGTCGGATTCTCGCGGATTCACTCAAACACTCATAAGTTTGTGTAAAGGTGAGTTTTGTGAAGATAGAAAGAAATAGAAACACTCACTCAACTTATGAAACATGCATGCATTCTAATGTGATAGTAATTTCCCCAACAAATACGCATTCGCTATAAAGTACATGAATCAGGATAACAAGGGAGGCTAATGGGTGAAGGTATAGAAGTGGATTGTGGCAAGACACGTATGGGAATGTGGGACTAAGACCAGTAGTCGCAGCGACACTTACCAAAACAAATCTACAAAACTAGCACAAACCAACACCGACTAGAGAAATCATCTTAAACTTTGACAACGCAAAAGAGATATCGATATTGCTCTCTAAAAAAAGGATTAGACTCTAGTAAATTCCCTTTCATTATCCCTTGAACAATTCAATGAAGCAACATATATATTTTTTTTCTTTTCTCTTTTCTTTTCTTTTCTTTTTCATCATATCTTTTTTCTCTTCATTTTTTTTCTTCTTTCTCTTTTCAGATCTTTTGCTTCACAACTTTTCTCAACAAAGGGAATAAATGACACAATTGCCAACATACTTGCTACACCCAATTGATATTCTTTTTGAAATCCCGACCCAACCATAGTACACAAGTAGATAAGAAAAACATGCAACTGCGACTGTCCCGATAAGGTAGGCAAGTTATAGGAATGTATCTATTATATGGCTTGTAAAACAGGCTACAAAAGGCTCAAATTGGCTAAACATAGAGAACTCAATAATAAGGGTATAAAATCAAGTCTTTTTGGCTATGTGAGGCTTATTTGAACAAAAAGAACCACCTTTCATCATGCACTTATCAAACGAACGCGTATAGTATCAAGAAACGAATGTCACACTTATGCAATTTGATGTTACATATTCCACAAGCAGTACCACACTCAAGCCTAAAAACAATGAGACCAGTTTATTGATGTTCCTGGCCTAGGAAGCTCTATAGACCTCAGAATTTTAAGTGGTTTACCAACAAAAAATTTTACCAACAAAAATTGGCCAAATCTAATTAGCATAAGGTATGTCAAAAACGGTCAAGACTTGTCATATGAGCTTTGTTTTCAAAAATAGTAAGTCAAAACAATGTACATGGACAACTTATTTGGGATTCAAATGCAGAAACAATGCAAATTATCATCATTGTTATTCAACTTCACCAAGACTCGACCTAATAAAATAAAAAACATGTTTTTGTATTTTGTAAATATTTCAATTTTTATGGATTTTTTCCTTTTTTAAAACTAACACACAACATAAATAAAAACTCTCCCCCAAACCTAAATGTCACAGTGTCCTCATTGTGACGCTAACAGCACAGCAATCACACAATAACCAACATCAACAACCTATAGGACACAACTAACAAAGGGGAATGGGAGAAATAACTAAAAGAAAATACAATAAAAGAAAGTATAAGGATAGATAATACCAGCTTATAGACATAACTTCCCCCAAACTAGCTGCAAAATGGGGGTGTAGTGACCAGCTGCCACTACTGTTCCTGATCACCATCATCACCATCATCATCCCTCTGAGCAGCACCAGAAGAAGAAGCCCGAAATGGCTCACCAAACCCACCAACTGGAGCATCCGGTCGGATAGGAGTATACCAAGAACGACCCAGGCAACCATAATCGTGACTAAACTCCTGGGAAAACTGCTGAGGAGTCACCCCATAATTGTGGAACACACCAGTCTTGTCACCCGGACCTCAGTAGTAGCTCGGCGGAGTCCAACCAGCAGTGCCATTAAGATCGGTCCGCATAAGGTTCTCCCAAAGTCCCCTCATCACCAAATCATTGTTAATTCCTTGGTGAATCCTAATCTCCCTCTCCAAAGCTGGATCATAGGTGTAAGCAGGTGGAGGGTAAGGGTATGGAGCTGGGGTGGGTGCAAAGTGTGGAGCCGGGGTGGTGGTAGTCTGAGCAGTAGAAGATGGGGTGATCCGCCGACGAGATCGACGGTTCTCGGCCAAAGTAAAAACAATCTCAGGTGGAACCACATAAGAACGAGGGGGAGGGGTAGGTCCAGTCTCAGGATCATGAGTGGGTAACCGCTCTGTAGAAGGTAGATGGTTATCCCTATCGGGAAGAGCTATCCACTGGGACCCCCGTACTCGCCACTGAAAACTAGCGTTTCCTAACGCATTAATCCAGCAAAGGGTGTGACGCAAGTACTCCTCGTCTACTCTAGGGGCATGAATTGGGGTCATTGGTGTGTATCTACGGTCTCCCCCAAACCCTGCAAGTCGCCTAGCCAACCTAGTGACTAAGGCACCACAGTCTAAAGAATATTGGGTGGGGGAATTAACTCTCCAAAAAGCATAGCACACCAACCCGACCGGGTAGAAATAAAAATCATTCTCATGCTTGGGGTTCAGGGTAGAAGCAAGTAACAAAACCTCATGAGAATTTAACTTACTCAGGTCCTTCCTGGCAAACAAAAGAAGGCTAAAGAAACGCAAAAACAACCTTAGACAAGGATGTTGCACATCATTGACCGCCATAGCATTAACACGTGCATCAGGAAGACCAGCATATAGAGTAAAATAATCAACGGCTTGAAAGCCGGAAGGAATAGCAACAAAAGCATCATCGTCACCAAGAGAAAGACCCAGATGGTTAGCCAATTCAGCATATGACAACACAAAGCTAGGAAGCAACAACAATGAATTAGAAGCACAAAAATGAAGAAATAAGAAGCAAACCCTAGATTCACGATTTGGGCAAAAGAAGGGAGCAAGAACACCAATTTCTTCACAAATTGAACTTAAAACAAGTAAAATAATGATTGTTGATGCTTTTATGATGACTAATTGATTATGTGAATGAGTTTGAGTAAGTGTTATGAGGGAATAAGGGTGAGGGAGAAAAGCAAAGTGACGAAATAAGAAGAGAATGAAGAAAAATTTGGAGAAAACCTGTGTTTAAGGCCTCGGGACCGGTCAGACCGGACCGACTCGATCGAGCAGGTCAGGTCTGCTCGATCGAGCAACCTAAAAAAAACTTGATTTTTGAGTTCGCTCAAGTGGCTGGATGTGTGGTGTGCATGAAAACTCGATCGAGCGCTAGGTTTGCTCGATCGAGCAACCTATCATGTGCAGATTTTTCTCGTTTTTCTCTTCTTTTCTACTTTCTTTCTTTTCGTTTCTTCATTATTAAAGTGACTTCCAATTTTTTTTTTGTATTAGCTGTAAATACTCAATAAAGTTGTTAGATCGCTCCCTCACCGCACTCAAGAAAGCACAACTATATTAACTATCCAAACGAAATATAATTAAACTATAACGTTAATAACTAAGCTAATCGAAATAAAATTTACAAATGAAATACAAGTAAATGCCGGGTTGCCTCCCGGCTAGCGCTGGTTTATAGCGGTCCCGCACGACCGCATTACCTCAAAGTCATGGTGATTTATCAAGAGTGAAAAGGTCGACGGCCTCTATCACTCCTATAAATGCTCCATCGTAATAGATCTTCAAGCGTTGACCATTGACTTTGAAAACTTCACCCTTGTCGGTTTGTAGTGAAACTGACCCAAACTTATTCACCTCGGTAACTGTGAATGGTCCCGGCCATCTGGATTTGAGTTTACCTGGAAACAAACGCAAACGGGAATTAAATAATAATACTTTATCACCAACTTTAAATTCCCGCTGCAGGATATGCTTGTCATGCCATTTCTTGGTCTTCTCTTTGTAAACCCGAGCACTATCATAGGCATGCTGTGACACCCTCAAATTTGCGGAAAGAAAAAAAATAATTTAAATAAATAAAAGATGAGAATACGTTTCTAATAGGTTCACTTTAGTGAAAATCGGTAAATTTTTAAAACCAGAACCTACTATTAAGTATATTCATCAATACAAAGGTGTCTTGAAGAAAACGGTTCATAACAAAAAGGAATTAATATTATACATAAAAATTATCCAAAACGGGAGACATATCTCCCGTATAAATACGAAATAAAAGAGTGTATAATAATATACAATCCTAAAGAACCGAATATAGGTCCAAGGTAAATACTTCGCTCGCTAGCTCGTCAATGTACCCAAGTATGCATCACAAACATGCCAACCGCATTAAATATAAACACGGAAGCCACAGTCAGTGGGGGAGTAACTCCGAGTTCTCCCAGCCACGAAATGTCGAGTTTAATAAAACATGAATAACATAAAAGCAATGTATATGGAAAATACAAAACCTTAACATATATGATATGCTTTTCATGTTATGAAACAATTAACTAACATATAACCTAGCATATGAAAGCTATCATGTGAATCCGATAATAAACTATAACACGAGGTAGGGAAGATGGTATGCTAGCTCAGAGGTTACCGTTAACATGGCCATGATACACTCAAACCCTAATCAAACATAATATCATGTGAATCAGTTAACAACCGGTAATCCAAACTCTATCAACCTTAGCCGGCTTGCATCTCACCTTCTAAGATTCATAGAATCATAAAACATGAAAGACCAATACGTCTATAAACAGGCATAAGTTCCTAGCACGGCCAATAGTCGACTGTAACTCGAGGCTATACCACAAGGTAGGAAAAACATCCTAGTCCTAGACTGATCAGACCTAGCGACAACAGCTATTCCATTCCCCGTCTCATGACCAAAAGTACACAAGAATCTCTACTAGGCGACCCCCTAGACAGAGTTGGCTAGTACTTAAGCTGGCTCCATTCTCAAAGTGGAACTATTAGGCAACCATGCCCCGACTTGGAGATAAACCCTCCAGGCCGTGACACAAAAGCTATCAAAAAGTGAACATATACTCGTTAAAGACAGTAAAGCCTATCTATGACATGGTCCAAGATACTCATTTAGAATTAGAATGGTCAAGACGCCATATACTCATAATTCTCTATGGGTACTTAGTCAACACGACATATATCATACAATCAAACAGTCACGGGAAAACTTCCTATCATGTGGCTAATTACATATAAATCATAATCAAATATCATATCGCCTCATATTACTAAGGCTAATTCATTAATTAAATACAACCTTACTTGAAGACAAATCCCCGACCCGAGTCCCGCGACGGGTCATCAGTCAAAACGGGGCTGACTAGATCTTAGTTTGACCAAACCCGTTTGGTCAAACCGGCTAGAAACAGAGTCTTTACCAGTTAGACTTGAACATAAAAATCATCATATTCATTACCTGTTTATTTTATTAAAACTTCTAACATGTGAAATATTAAATCTTACGAAAACCCGCATGACTTAAAGGATATCAAATTAAACTATAATCTCGTATTATAATTTCTAACATGTGAGGAATTATAATATTATGAAAAATACTTTTAATTAAATAATTTACTTATTAAAATTTCCCACTTGCTAAATATTACAAAACACGATAAATTAACACTAAACTCAAAAACCGTCACAAGTCCAAAGAGGGGACTTATGGGCTGATTTGGGCCGGACTTAACACGGCCTGGACTGGGCCCACGGGCCTGGTTTGGGCTGTTTTGGCTGTTTTTATCGACTTTACTAAAAACCGTTTCTTAATATTTCCCGCATGCTTAACATATTTAAAACCCGTCAAAACAACAACAAAACAATCAAGTATCCACACAACACCCAAGGACCATCCCCGGACCAAATCCAGACCGGGCTGGACCGGCCTGAACCGGGCCTGAACCGGCCGGTTTGGGCTGGTTTTTCCGGCCACCTTATTCGGCCACCACCACCAATCACACCAAATTATTTCTAACATGTTTTAATTAATCAACAACCATTTTAACATCCAATTCAACCATCATTCATACAAAAATCATGGTTATAAATAAATCATACAAATATGTCAAGAACACTAACATATTAAAAATTCCATACAACATATAAATCATACTACTTATCATGTTACTACTAAAAATCATAAGTAACAATAATATGAACTAAAACAAAAGATATGTAACATTAATTCGTCGAGTAACTCGGAATCGTTACCTTAGCTAGCAAAATCAAGTAGCACCAAAAAAATAAGAACTAAGAAAATAAGAAACCCGTCTTCTAATCTTCTCCTAAAATATACGAGTCACCAAACTCGTCTTCAAAATCTTCCCCTATAAGAAATGACAAGAAAAATATTTGTTAGAATTAAAACTTGATTTTCCATAATTAAAGTGTTGAAAACGATTTTGTCGGAATTGAAAATAAACCGTACTTGAAGATGGAGAGCGAAGAGGAGATTCTAGAAATATAAGTTAGGACGGATTTGAATAAGAAATGAAGGTTTTATGACGATTTTGCTCAAGAACGACGAAGAACGATGAAGAACGACGAAGAACGATGAAGAACGATTAAAGAAAGTGTTAATTTGATCTTAAGTTGATTTAGTGTAAAATGAAAAGATAGTTAGTGAGTAAGTGTGGTGTGAGTGCCGTGTAATATAGAGGAAAATAATGAGTCGGGTTTTGAAATTGTTGTTACGGAATTGACTCGGGTTTTATAATTAATTAAGGTAATTAATTAAATATAATTAGATATTAAGTTAATTAAACCAAATATCTAGATATTATGTTATTGAAATGAAAAAGAAAGAAAATATCTAGTCCTATTAGAGGAGAGGGAGCCGTGTGATGTTAGAAGAATCGGGTCTGTTTTTGAAGCGATTTGCGGAGTTTAAGTTAACGGATCGATAAAGTAATAAATATCTAAGATATTATTATTAGATTAATCAAAAGAATGAAAATATCCAAAGTGACTGGAAAAAGATGACATGGGGCGTGTGACTCATGCCAAAGTCGAGTTTCGGGTTTGTTTCGGGATTTAAGATGACTCGGGAATAGTTAAATGATGTTCGAGATTAAACCGTAAAAGTTATTCTTTAATTCCGAATAAATTCAAAATAATTATATTAAATTATCATAAATTCAAATAAATCTTAATAAAAATAAATTAAATTTATTATTTTTCAAAATAAAATTTCGGTCTTTCAATTTACGAGGTGAGTCGGAAAAGTCAACGAAAGTCAAAGTCGACTTAAAAGTCAAGAAAAGTCAAAGATGACTTAAAAGTCAAGAAAAGTTTATGACGACTTAAAAGTCAAGAAAAGTCAATGACGACTTTAAAAAGTCAAGAAAAGTCAAAGACGACTAAAAGTCAAGAAAAGTCAAAGATGACTTAAAACGGATTCTCATGAAATCTCGCAGAAATTCCAAATACGAACTCGGAATTTCCAAATACGACTCGAAACAATAAATTCTATTTTAAAACTTAACTTTGCTGAAAAGTATTCGTAAAACATTTTTACTAGAAAAATTGGGTACTTTTCGGGTTGTTACAATCACCCATCCTTTTAAAAAGTTTCGTCCTCGAAACTTAGAAGAAGTAATGTGACATATATGTAGGTCAATTCAAAACTGTTAAGAATATACTTGTAATAAAAATATAGGGTCTTATCAATGGAACGGAAGGTTCTCGTCCGCGGTTAAGAACATCGACGACCCAAGTCAAAGACTCAAAAGATACATTTTCGCATCAATAAATGAGAAAACTAGTTATCGAACGTCTCCAATAACGAGTCTCAACACTCCTTGACGGTAAAACTACTTGAAATCATCAAACATTTCCAAAAGCTTTTAGTCTCAAAAATTCTATAGTAACGGTAATAACTCTACTATCTATGCCTAAAATTTCTAACGAAAGCTTCTAGTAATCTATCTATAAGAAATGATATTCGATCGAAGGAACGGAATATTCGAAAGAATAAATCGAATAGAAAGAGGGAAGAAAGAAGGAGATTTGAAAGTTTCCTCAAGAATAGAAACACAACAAGAAGACATTACACGAACGTAGAGCGACTCGAACATCGAAATCACAAATCGTGATAATAGGAGGAACGCCCAAACGATTAAAAAAGACTAAAAAGGAAAAGGATTGAAAGGTAGCAGATTGACTAAGGATCAATTTGAGGGAAGAGAGAGGAATGAACCACCATACTATCTTCCAACTATGAAACTTCGAATGCCGATCGTAACTTGACAACACTAACTGCACCAGAATCTAGTCCTCAAGAGAGTGCAATATATCCTCAACATTTTCAATCATCTGATTCCTACCAAAATATTTCATAAGCATGACACATCGAGTAACAACTCCCAATTATTCCAATTCAATTAAAATCTTCTAAGGTCTATCGGTACGGTAAACTCCACAACTAACAACCCATGAAAGATTCATTACGAACTCTAATTTTCTTAGCTCCATCACAACTCTTATTGGAAACCACCATCAAAATATTTATAATTAGGGAAACAAGACCGCTAACAACAACAACGTAAAGGACTTACTATGAAATCCTTTAATCCAATTTATTCCAAAATTCATTACCCTAAATTATTAACAATGAACCTTCTCATCTTCAAAAGTTAAAACACAAATTCTCAAAAGAGATTAGTCACAAAATCTCATTTCACTTAACTTTTGCCAATCATAGGGCAATGCGACCGTAAATCAATTTATTTAGCTCCTTCAAACTCTCAATACATCGGTTTTCGCTTATAACAATATTCCTCAAGTTTGGTCATCCAAATCCAAAATTCCCCAAGGTAATTATTCTCTTTAGGATCCAACATTTAAAGACCACAACTTCCCAAGTAACACTTTAAAGAATCACTCAACTTTCTAACCACAACTACAAACTATCATTTTGATTATTTCGATCCTCAAAACGATATTGCAACATTAAGCTTTCATAGTCTAAAACCACTAGGAGAGTTTCATCCTAAGTTTATCCTCAATCCTTATAATCATCTAAACATGGAACTAGCTTAATAGGATGGTTAGGTACCATATTCAAAACTTCTTCCCCAAGGTACCAACTCTCACCACCATAAGGTGAAATTAAATCTATACCATTTTCCTCAAATCACAAGTTCCTTCCAACAAACACTAATATTCCACAAAATTCAAAGTTCTTCCTACTAAGTATAATATACCATAAACAAATGGGTATGACATCCATAAAAATGTTACACAAGGAAGGCAAGGATACCAATAGTAAGATGGAGGAACTATCTAGAGTAATTTCCAAGAGGCAAATAGGTTGAAAGAGAAAGAAGCCCTAGATAGAAGGAAGAGAGCATAATACAATAAGGACGAGAGAATTCATAGATGACGAAGAAATTCACTTTAATTAAGCTTGTAAATCTTCAAATCTTCGGTAGAGGATACTCCTTCTAGGTAACACATATTCCACCAAGCCGTAATATTGCTCCTAGCAATTTGGCTAGCCACCCAAGCATAGCCTCCTTGGCAATTGTCTTCTCTATGAGGAGGGACCTGTTGGCACTAACCACGATCTCTTCTACACGAGGTCCAACCATCTTCATAAGAAACAAAACAAATTAAGTTACTCCTAACAATTAGCATAAACAAATAGACTACAACATAAATCCTAATCTACCCATCCTACCATTCTATCTCACAAGTTTATTATTTTATTAAGGTCAAGTTATTTATACAAGGGTACACAAACGTGCGTCGGGAGCAAAAATAGCTCTGATACCAACTGTGACACCCTCAAATTTGCGGAAAGAAAAAAAAATAATTTAAATAAATAAAAGATGAGAATACGTTTCTAATAGGTTCACTTTAGTGAAAATCGGTAAATTTTTAAAACCAGAACCTACTATTAAATATATTCATCATAACAAAGGTGTCTTGAAGAAAACGGTTCATAACAAAAAGGAATTAATATTATACATAAAAATTATCCAAAACGGGAGACATATCTCCCGTATAAATACGAAATAAAAGAGTGTATAATAATATACAATCCTAAAGAACCGAATATAGGTCCAAGGTAAATACTTCGCTCGCTAGCTCGTCAATGTACCCCAAATATGCATCACCACCTGTTCGACCGCATTAAATATAAACACGGAAGCCACAGTCAGTGGGGAGTAACTCCGAGTTCTCCCAGCCACGAAATGTCGAGTTTAATTAAACATGAATAACATAAAAGCAATGTATATGGAAAATACAAAACTTTAACATATATGATATGCTTTTCATGTTATGAAACAAATAACTAACATATAACCTATCATATGAAGCTATCATGTGAATCCGATAATAAAATATAACTCGAGGTAGGGAAGCTGGTATGCTGGCTCAGCGGTTAAATTTAAACAGGCCATGATACACTCCAAACCCTAATCAACACGTAATCATGTGAATCAGTTAACAATCGGTAATCCAAACTCTATCAACCTTAGCCGGCTTGCATCTCACCTTCAAAGATTCATAGAATCATACAAACATGAAAGACCAATACTTCTACAAACAGGCATAAGTTCTTAGCCCAGTCAATAGTCGACTTCTGTAACTCGAGGCTATACCACAAGGTAGGAAAACATCCTAGTCCTAGACGGATCAGACCTAGCGACAAGTATTCCATTCCCCGTCTCATGACAAAACAGTACACAAGATCTCTACTAGGCGACCCCCTAGACAGAGTTGGCTAGTACTTAAGCTGACTCCATTCCCAAAGTGGAAGCAATTAGGCAGCCATGCCCCGGCTTGGTATCAAAATCCCAGGCCAGTGACACAAAAGCTATAAAGCTGTGAACTATATACTCGTTAAAGATAGTAAGGCCTATCAATGTCATGGTCCAAGCTACTCATTTAGAATTAGAATGTCAAGACGCCATATACTCATAATTCTCTATGGGTACTTAGTCAACACGACACCAACCATATAATCAAACAGTCACGGAAAAAACTTCCTATCATGTGACTAATTCCATATAAATCATAATCAAATATCATATCGCCTCATATCTACTAAGGCTAATTCATTAATTAAATACAACCTTACTTGAAGACAAATCCCCGACCCGAGTCCCGCGACGGGTCATCAGTCAAAACGGGGCTGACTAGATCTTAGTTTGACCAAACCCGTTTGGTCAAACCGGCTAGAAACAGAGTCTTTACAAATTAGACTTGAACACAAAAATCATCATATTCATTACATGTTATTTTATTAAAACTTCTAACATGTGAATTATTAATTCTTACTAAAACCCGCATGACTTAAAGGATATCAAATTAAACTATAATCTCGTATTATAATTTCTAACATGTGAGGAATTATAATATTATGAAAAATACTTTTAATTAAATAATTTACTTATTTTTAAAAAAATTCCCACTTGCTAAATATTACAAAACAAGATAAATTAACACTAAACTCAAAAACCGTCACAAGTCCAACAAGGGGACCCACGGGCTGATTTGGGCCGGACCTAACATGGGCCTGGACTGGGCCCACGGGCCTGGTTGGGCCTGATTTGGGTCGTCAATTTTAACACCGTTTCTTAATATTTTCCCGCATGCTTAACATAATTAAAACCCGTCAAACCAACAACATAACAATCAAGTATCGACAAAACTCAAAGACCAAAACCCGGACCCACCATGGACCAACCCAGACCGGTCT